>JALIGW010000005.1:80452979-80692979 GCA_023053685.1 Diadophis punctatus similis | reverse complement strand
TGTTTTCACTGTGGAAGGAAGGAAGGAAGGAAGGAGAGATGGAAAGATAGGGAGGGAGTGTGGGAGAATGGGAGGGAGCAAGAAAGGAGGAGAAAGGAAGGAAGGGATGGAAAGAGGGAGGGAGGGTGAGTGGCAGGAAGGAAGGAGGGGAGGGTGGAAAGGGAAGGAGAAAAGAAGGAAGAGATGGAAAGATGAAGGAAGGGTGGGAGGGTGCAAAGAAGGCAGAGGAGGAAAGAGAGAAGGGAGAGGAGGAATGAGGGAGGGAGGAAGAGATAGAAAAATAGGGAGAAAGGAAGGAAGGGATGGAAAGAGGGTGGGAGGGTGCAAAGAAGGCAGAGAGGAGGAAAGAGAGAAGGGAGAGGAGGAAGGAGGGAGGGAGGAAGAGATAGAAAAATAGGGAGGAAGGAAGGAAGGAGAGATGGAAAGATAGGGAGGGAGTGTGGGAGAATGGGAGGGAGCAAGAAAGGAGGAGAAGAGGGAAGGGAAGGAGAAAGGAAGGGATTGAAAGGGAGGGAGGGTGAGTGGCAGGAAGGAAGGAGGGGAGGGTGGAAAGAGAAGGAGGAAGGGAAGGAGGGAAGAAGGAAGAGATGGAAAGATGAAGGAAGGGTGGGAGGGTGCAAAGAAGGCAGAGAGGAGGAAAGAGAGAAAGGAGAGGAGGAAGGAAGAGAAAATAGGGAAGGAGGGAAGAATAGAAAGAAAGAAAAAGGAAGGGAGGAAGGAAGGACCAAGCAGATCAATAGGTAGTTGATTTTGTGAATGAACCAGGTTGGTTTGAAAAGATTCCTCCAAGATTCCTCCCGTTTTTCCCACGGATCTGGCCTTCCGTTCTTTTGGCTCTTTCCAACTATGCTAAGGAAAATCCTCTCCTTTCTCCCCGGGCTGAGCCCCCTTTTCCCCTTCTGACGCTCAGATCCTTGCAGTGTTTTTGTGTGTGTGTGTGAGTGTGAGAGCGCATGCACGCAAGCAAAGGCTGCAGAGTTGTGTGAAAAGGAACGAAGGAAAACCCGGCAGGAGAATGGCGGAATGACCAGCCCAGCTGCCTGCGGAAGGATGTTGACCAAAGGATGCTGGGCAAAGAGCTTTAATGCCGGTCACTTGATCATGCCCTGCGCAATGGGGCCTTCCTCTCTTCTACCCCCACGGTGGCCACTCCCCCCTTGCCTTCTCCTCCCCTTCTTCTGCATTTGGATGACGTGATGCTCCCCACCCTCCCTCCCTGCCCCCTTTCGTGGGGGGAGCTCCCCCCCCGCTCCCTTTGCACTAGCTCAGCCTGGGAGCATCCCGGCAGAAGCCGCCTCCATCGCCATGGCGACCGGATGCAGGCTGGCCGGGGACCAGCCGGATGCCTGAAACCGAAAGGATGGAGAAGGGAGGCAGCAGGAATGGCTGACTCACCCTGATGCCAACGCTGGGGTGGTCGTGGTCGTGGGGGGCCGAGGAGGCCCTTGAGGCGTTCTCCGGAGCTCTGTCCCGTCCCCTCTCCCATTTCTGAAACCGGGCATCGTCCACCGGCAGAAATTTGGGTTCCGGCTTTGGCCATTCGTTCTGCTGGGCAGAATGGGGGAGAAGGCGGATTACCAGCGGCTGGCCAGCGGGGAAGAGGAGGAGATGGAAGGGCTCGGAAGGACCGCTTCGGCCAGCTTGGCAGACCCTCTTCCTCCGGGGGCCAGACCTGACGTGTTGGCAGTGCCAGGGCAGAGGGTCAGTATGAGATGGAATGCAGTCGCTGAGAATCTCAATCTCTCTCCCTCCCTCCCTCCCTCTCTCTTTCCTTCCCTCCTATCATCTCCCCATATCTAGCGTTCAAGCTCTGTATCATCTCTGTCTATCCATCTATCTTATCTATTTATTGATCTATCATCTATAGCTACCTAGCTGTGTAGCTATCATTATCTCTATCTGTCTCTTATCATCCATATCATCTATCTATCTTCTATATCTAGTTGTCTACCTGTCATCATATCTAGCTATCAGCTCTCTCTTTATCTCTTGTCTGTCTGTCTGTCTGTCTCTCTTTCTCTCTCTCCATCCATCCATTCAATCCATCCATCCATGTCTGTCTTGTCATCTATCTACCTATCCATCATCCATCCATGTCTGCCTTATCATCTACCTACCTATGTCTCCACCCACCCACCCACCCACCTATCCATCATCCATCCATGTCTGTCTTGTCATCTATCTATCTACCTATCCATCCATCCATGTCTGTCTTGTCATCTACCTACCTATGTCTCCAACTACCCACCCACCCATCTATCCATCATCCGTCCATCCATGTCTGCCTTATCATCTACCTACCTATGTCTCCATCCACCCTTCCATCCATCCATTCAATCCATCCATCCATCCATCCGTGTCTATCATCATCAATCTACCTATGTCTCCATCCATCCATCCATCCATCCATGTCTGTCTTGTCATCTACCTACCTATGTCTCCAACTACCCACCCACCCATCTATCCATCATCCGTCCATCCATGTCTGCCTTATCATCTACCTACCTATGTCTCCATCCACCCTTCCATCCATCCATTCAATCCATCCATCCATCCATCCGTGTCTATCATCATCAATCTACCTATGTCTCCATCCATCCATCCATCCATCCATGTCTGTCTTGTCATCTACCTACCTATGTCTCCAACTACCCACCCACCCATCTATCCATCATCCGTCCATCCATGTCTGCCTTATCATCTACCTACCTATGTCTCCATCCACCCTTCCATCCATCCATTCAATCCATCCATCCGTGTCTATCATCATCAATCTACCTATGTCTCCATCCATCCATCCATCCATCCATGTCTGTCTTATCATCTATCTACCTACCTACCTATATCTCTGTCTATCTATCATCTAAAATTTGAATATCACTCACTCAGAACGGGGAATTTGGGGTGTTGTGTGGCTTCCCCATCTCCCCATGGCCTTTTTTTTTTTTTTTGAAAGCGCCATGTTTTGTGCCAGCGGAGGCTTGCAGCTGGAGGGGTCCCCGTGCCCACCCCTGTAGGCACTAAGGAGATCTGGCTGCGGGGTGGAGTGTCTCTGCTGGGAGGCTCCGGGGTTCAAGGCTGTCTCCCTTCTTTCTGACACGATTTAATAAATAAATAAATGATGAAGAATGAAAGAATCGCGCCCAAGCCGCCTCTTCCAATGTGGTCTTCCATCCATGCTGGACTTCTCTGGGCTGGGGATGATGGGAACTGAAGTCTAACCTGGCTTGAAGGACTGCTGAACATGTTTGGGAGAGTACACACCCTATTGTCCATGTTCCACTCCTGGTATTGTCTGTGGCAGCGGTTCCCAACCTGGGGGTCGCAACCCCTTTGGGGGGGTCTAACGACCATTTCCCAGGGGTCGCCCCGGCATCCTCAGCTCCCCCCCCCCCCACTGCCACAAGGCTGGCCATGATATCGCGCCCCACAACCCGTGCCCCCATCACGACCCACTCTGCCACCGCCATTTCAGTTCTTTTACCCTCTGTGCATGCGCAAAGTGTTCTGCGCATGCGCAGAGGGTAAAAGAACCCAAATGGCGGCATCCGGGCGAAGTCTCCAGATCCGGGTGAGGTCTCCACTCACTTCACGTGTTGCAGCAGTTAAATGCTCCCGGTTTGCTCTTGCCTGTCGGTCGTCTCAGAGCCAATGGAGCCAGTGGCGGGCGCGGCACGGGGCTTCCCCCGCCCGCCTGGATGCCGCCATTTGAGTTCTTTTGCCTTCTGCGCATGCAGAACGCTTTGTGCATGCGCAGAGGGCAAAAGAACTCATGGCGGCGTCCAGGCGGGCGGGGGAAGCCCCGCGACCGCCACCGGCTCCATCGGCTCTGCGACGACCAACAGGCAAGAGCGAACCGGGAGCATTTCACCCCTGGCGTGTTGCCTCTGGGAGCTTTTCGAGCCCCGTCGCGAAACGCGTGCGCGACTTCGGCGGGGCCGGGACAGGCGGCTGTCCGGAGAGAGCCACCCCCTTCGCAGAGTCTCTCCCGTCTACCTGTAGCTTTCGGAGCGAAGGGGGTGGCTCTCTCCAGGCAACCGCCGGCCCGCCGAAGTCGTGCACGCCTTTCGCGACGGTTCGAAAAGCTCCCAGAGGCAACACGCGAAGCGAGCGGAGACCTCGCCCGGATCTGGAGACTTTGCCCGGACGCCGCCATTTGGGTTCTTTTACCCTCTGCGCATGCGCAGAACGCTTCACGCATGCGCAGAGGGTAAAAGAACCCAAATGGAGGTGGCGGGGTGGTCGCGGTGTGGCGCGCGGCATTAGAAATGTTGGGAACCGCTGGTCTATGGAGATTCTCCGTCATCCAAGTCATGGTTGTCCCCAAGGTTTTTTTTTTCCAAGAGGCAACAGGACTTTCTTGTTTTTTCTTTGAAGACATTTCGCTTCTCATCCAAGAAGCTTCTTCGGCTCTTTGAGCTGAAGCTTCGAGCTGTAGAAGCTTCTTGGATGAGAAGCGAAACGTCTTCAAAGAAAAAAAACAGAAAGTTCAGTTGCCCCTTGAAAAAACAGCTTTGGGACCCTCCTGGTATTGTTTTACCAGAACTTTTCTGCAAAGCATTTGGCTTTATTGTGTTTTTTTCCCCTCAGTTATTTATTAAACTTTATGGTGCCCATCTCCCCTATAATATATGACATATATTTTGGTTTTTAATGCTGGTTTTCAAAAGTGAGGCTGCTTTTCAGAATCAGGTCAGGTCGAGACTTGGCTGCGTTCGCACGAAATGATAAGCTGGGTCAAAGTTAACCTGGGTTAGGATTTTTCCTGGCTTGGAGGGTTGTGCACACGTAGCCTGATGCGTGTGGAGTTTGTGGTTTGTTGTAATGTGTGAAACCAACTTACAGGGGACTAAAGGTTTGGTGTTTTTTTTTTTAAACAACACTACCAAAAATAAACCGAAGCAACAACATTGTGATTGGCCACTGAATGTAATTTAAACAAAAGTATTTCTAAGGTGTCATAAATAACTCAAAAGTAACAGGACCAATACCAGTAATCCTCAACTTACGACTGCAATTGAGCCCAACATTTCTGCTGTTAAGTGAGACAGTCATTAAGTGAGTTTTGCCTCATTTTATGACCTTGCCTCAGTTGTTATCATATTTTTCGGAGTATAAGACGCACCTTTTTGCCCCCAAAAAGAGGGTGGAAATGTCGGTGCGTCTTATACACCGAATACAGCAATTTTTAGCCTCCCGAAGCTCTGCCCCCGCATCCAATTTTTGCAAAAAACGGGCCTTTTTTTTTGCAAAAATGGGGGGAGAGGTTTGCCTCCCCCCACCCCCTAGGAGTCCACTGCAGGCTTCCCAGATCCTCTGCATGCCCTGTTTTTGCAAAAAAAATGAGCGAAAAACAGGCCGTTTTTTGAAAAAATTAAGGCGTTTTTGCCTTCTAATTACCCCATCTAGCATGATTGGAGGAGGAATTCTGGGAGTTGAAGTCCACAAGTCTTAAAGCTTTGAAGTTTGTAAAAAGTATACATGGTTGTAAAAAGTATTCTGCTACACTGGTATTTTATTAAATAATATATTACTGCACCATTTGGTTCAGAATACTTTTTTCCTTGTTTTCCTCCTCTAAAATCTAGGTGCGTCTTATACTCCGAAAAATACGGTAAGTGAATCACTGCAGTTGATAAATTAGGAACACGGTTGTTAAGTGAATCTGGCTTCTCCATTGACTTTGCTCGTCAGAAGGTCACAAAAGGGAATCAAGCGATCCCGGGACACAACCGTCATAAGTATGAGTCAATTTGCAAAATGTCTGAAATTTGATCACATGATCATGGGGATGCTGCAGCGGTCGTAAGTGTGAAACATGGTCATAAGTCCCTTTTTTCAGGGCTGTTGTAACTTTGAACGGACACTAAATGAATTGTTGTAAGTCGAGGACTACCTGTAATTAAGAAACCCTACATCTCTAAATTACTTTCATGCCCGACCAACTTTAATGTGTTCTTTAACATAGTGACTTATCACAGGTAACAGTTTGTTTAGTGACCATTCAAAGTTACAACGGCACTGAAAAAAGGGACTTATGACCGTGTTTCACACTTACCACCGCTGCAGCATCCCCATGATCATGTGATCAAATTTCAGACATTTTGCAATGGACTCATATTTATGACGGTCGCAGTGTCCCGGAGTCACGTGATTTCCCCCTTTTGCGACCTTCTGACCAGCGACGGGGAAGCCACATTCACTTAACAACCGTGTGACTAACTTAACCACTGCAGTGATTCACTTAACAGCGGTGGCAAGAAAGGTCGTAAAATGGGGCAAAACCGGCTTGACCAACTGCCTTGCTTAAGGACAGAAATGTTGGGCTCCGTTGTGGTCGTACATCAAAGACTTCCGGTACTTTCCAACGTCAGAGAATCCCTGCCTATCCCACCCAAGACGACAGAGAGATTGGACTACAATCCCCATCCTTCTCAGCTGGCAGCTCCAACGTCTGGAGCGGAGAATCCCACACAGCCTCTGATCATGGCCTTTACGGGGGAGGGTCTCTTATCCGGGGTCAACAAGCGGTGGGCCACTCCCAGCTCACTTAGTGACGTGACACAAATCTCAGGCAGGGCAGGTTAATCTGGATTTGGCCTTTTCCAAAGTGTACACAGACCTGAAAGGGAGTAAACACGATGGACCAGATTCCTCTTCGACAGACACAGGGGGAGGAGGGGGGGCAAGGCAAATGGGGAGGGGGTGTGTGGAGTTTGGAAGGAAGGAAGGAAGGCTGGAGAGGAGACACGCTTTTAAAGGATTTTCCAGCCCCACCACCGAGTTTGTCTAAAAAAATCTGCTTTTTTTCCTTTTCGCTCTTCGTAGCCTGGCTCTTCAGGTGGTCTCCGGAATCAGAAGGTCTGAATTTGGGTGGGTGGGTGGGGAGGGCAGGTGGATTTGGGATGAAGAGCAGCAATTCCTCCCCAATTTTTCAAAATTTGGGGAGCATTGTAGCTGAGCCACAGTGTGAACCCGGGGAACTTGGCTTTCGATGCAGGACAGTGAGATGGGAGACTGTGTCAGGGTTGGGGGCTTTTGTTGGAAGATTTTTTGGGGGGATTGGGAGCCCAATGGATGGGGGAATGAGCTGGGTCTCCCTGGTGCCTGTGCTTATTCGCACAAATTGATGTCGGTCTGTTTGTGGTTTGATGCTGTGTCGGTCCTCTTAGGGTTTGCCAACCTTAACAGCTTTAAGAGGCGTGAACTTCAACTCCCAGAATCCCCTAGACCTTTGCTTCGGAAGGACTATTCCTGGGTCAGTTTTTCCAGTGCCGCTCTAACTTTGGAACAGTCGCTAAACAAATGGTTGTAAGTCGAGGACTGCCTGTATGTTTTACAGGATCGGAGGAAGTCAAGGGGAGAGAATTTTCAGGGAAAAATGGAGTCGCCGATTTAAGATAGATTGTTAAGTGGCTGCATTGCAAAGATGAAGGTCATCATATTCAGAATTGTTTGCCATGAGATGGGTGGCAAATAAATTCATTGGATTGGATGGAAAATGGATAGATGATAGATGGATGAATGGATGGATGGATGGATGGATGATAGATGGATGGATGGATGGATGGATGGATGATAGATGGATGGATGATAGATGGATGGATGGATGGATGGATGGATGGATAGATAGATGTTAAGAGAGATAGATAGATAGATAATTGATAGATGATAGATAGATGATAGATAGATAGATGGATAGATAAGATAGATAGATAGATAAATATTAAGAGATAGATGATAGATGATAGATAGATGTTAAAGGATAGATAGATGATAGATAGATAGATGATAGATGATAGATAGATCGATAGATGGATAGATAAGATAGATAAGATAGATAGATAAATATTAAGAGATAGATGATAGATGATAGATAGATGTTAAAGGATAGATAGATGATAGATAGATAGATGATAGATGATAGATAGATGGATAGATAAGATAGATAGATAGATAGATAGATAGATAGATAGATAGATAGATAGATAGATAGATAGATAGATATTAAGAGATAGATAGATGATAGATAGATGTTAAAGGATAGATAGATGATAGATAGATAGATGATAAGAGATTGATAGATAGATAGAGATAGATGGATGGATGGATGGATGGATGGATAGATAGATAGATAGATGTTAAGAGAGATAGATAATTGATAGATAATAGATAGATAGATGGATAGATAGATAAGATAGATAGATAGATAAATATTAAGAGATAGATGATAGATGATAGATAGATGTTAAAGGATAGATAGATGATAGATAGATGATAGATAGATGATAGATAGATAGATAAATATTAAGAGATAGATGATAGATGATAGATAGATGTTAAAGGATAGATAGATGATAGATAGATAGATGATAGATGATAGATAGATGGATAGATAAGATAGATGTTAAGAGATAGATAGATGATAGATGATAGATAGATAGATAGATAGATAGATAGATAGATAGATAGATAGATAGATAGATAGATAGATAGATAGATAAATATTAAGAGATAGATAGATAGATGATAGATGATAGATAGATGTTAAAGGATAGATAGATGATAGATAGATGATAGATAGATAGATGGATAGATGGATAGATAGATAGATAGATAGATAGATAGATAAATAAATATTAAGAGATAGATGATGGATAGATAGATAGATAGATAGATAGATAGATAGATAGATAGATAGATAGATAGATAGATAGATAGATAGATAGATAGATAGATAGATAAATATTAAGAGATAGATAGATAGATGATAGATGATAGATAGATGTTAAAGGATAGATAGATGATAGATAGATAGATGATAAGAGATTGATAGATAGATAGAGATAGATGGATGGATGGATGGATGGATAGATAGATGATAAGAGATAGATAAATAGACAGACAGACAGACAGAGAGATAAATATTCTGGTGATTGTACTTTTCCTGACTGGCAAGAACAGGAGAGAACATCTGGACCGCGTATGTATTCGTAAACAGCAGCCAAGGGCTATTTTGGCAGACGGCTGGGCTCGTAGGCCCCTCCAGCTGCATCGGCAGGAAACGAGGACACCCCTCCAGAGGAGCCCTCAGGCGAAGGAGACACTGGCTTTTCCTGCCTTGCTCCTCAAACAGGTTTGGGGGGCCCAGCTGTGCTGGAGGACAGGAGGCCTGCAGCCGCGTGTGCAATAATTAGAGGGAAGCCAGGTGACGTCAGTTCAGGGCAGGTGCAAAGGAAATTCACCTTTGGCCAGTCTGTCATATACAGGTAGCTCTCGAAACCCCAAATTTCCCTTCATCAGCAAGACCGCTGTTAAAGTGAGCTTTGCCCTATTTTACGACTTCCTTGCCACTATTGTTAAGTGAATCACGGCAGGTTAGTGTGAATCTGGCTTCCCCCATTGGCTTTGCCGGTCAGAAGGTCGCAAAAGGGGATCACGTGACCACCCCCCACCCCTCCCTGGACACAGTCACGAATCTGAGCCAGTTGCCAAGCAGCTGAATTTTGATCACCTGACCACGGGGATGCGGCAACGGTCGTAAGAGTGAAAAACGGTCATAAGTCGCTTTTTCTCTGTTGTCGTAACTGTGAACAGTCACGAAAGGAATGGTTGTAAATGGAGGATTATCTGAACCACGCAAGAGCCTGGACGTGGCCCCTGAGTTTATTTGTTCGTTGAAGTTGTTAATTCGTCCCTAGTGTGTCACCAGTCAGAATCTGGAGCTGTCAGTTTATAGGACATCATAAGAATTTGGCCTTTCTTTTGGCAGCTATCAATCAATCAATCAGAATAGAGCTGAATAGAGGTGGCGCAGTGGTTAGAGTGCAGCACTGCAGTTCAGCAGTTCAGCTGTTCAAATCTCACCGGCTCAAGATTGACTCAGCCTTCCATCCTTCCGAGGTGGGTAAAATGAGGACCCAGATTGTTGGGGGCAAATATGCTGAACTCTGTAAACTGCTTAGAGGGGGCTGTAAAGCACTGTGAAGCGGTATATAAGTCTAAGTGCCATTGCTATTGCTGTTGCTAAACCAGACAGTTGCAAAGTGCCTCTCGCCTCCATTTTACGACCTTTCTTGCCACCGTTGTTAAGTGAATCACTAAAGTTATTAAGTTAGGAACACGGTTGTTAAGTGAATCTGGCTTCCCCATTGAGTTTGCTTGTCAGAAGGTCGCAAAAGGGGATCAAAAGGAGCCGAGGTGGCACAGTGGTTAAAAGCAGCACTGCAACCTACTTCAGCTGACTGCTAGTTCAGCTGTTCAAATCTCACCAGGCTCAAGGTTGACTCAGCCTTCCATCCTTCTGAGGTCGGTAAAATGAGACCCAGATTGTTGGGGGCAATATGCTGAACTCTGTAAACCGCTTGGAGAGGGCTGTAAAGCACTATGAAGCGGTATATAAGTCTATTGCTATTGGACAGAGACCTTGGAGGTCGTCTAATCTTAACACCAAACCCCTGAGAGGATTAAAGGCCTGGAGGATAAAACATAGGAAGAACGGTTGCAGGAATTGGATATGTGTAGTCTAGAGCAGGGGTCAGCAAGCCGTGGCTCTGGAGCCGCATGTGGCTCTTTCATCCCTCTGTTGCAGCTCCTTGTCGCCGGTCGGCGCCACAATTCATAGGGCTTTCAGTTAGGACAGGTAGAGGAAAAAGGACGCCGCGCTAGGAGGAGACTCTATGGTGGGGGAACCGGACTTCCGGTCAACTCTAGAATTGAACCGGGGGGGGGGGTTAGAGTTGGAAGGGACCTTGAAGGTCTTCTAGTCCAATTTGGCATGCCACGGGCAGCCGGGACCCAAAGCCATCCTGGCAGGGATGATGGGAAATGTTATACAACCCAGGCACCCAGGCTGGTATGGACTGGCTGAGTATGCCAGAGGGCAAAGTTTTCAGGACAGTTGGCAGGAAAACTTATCCAGGAGTCAGTCAGTCTCTCCCTCTCTCATTCTTTCTCTTTCTCTTTCTTTCTTTCTCTCTCTTCCTTCCTTCCTTCCTTTCTCTCTTTTTTCTTTCTTTTTCTCTCCCCCTTTTTCATTCTTCTTTCTTTCTTTCTTTCTTTCTTTCTTTCCTTTCTTTCTTTCCTTTCTTTCTTTCTTTCTTTCTTTCTTTCTTTCTTTCTTTCTTTCTTTCTTTCTGTCTTTTCTTCTTTCTTCCTTTCTTTCCTTTCTCTCTGTCTTTCTTTCTCTCTCTCCCTTCCTTCCTTCCTTCCTTTCTCTTTCCTTTCAAAGGTACAGGATCTTTGTGGCTCCTGGTATTTTCTTTTCTGTGGGAAACGGGTGCGAATGGCTCTTTGAGTGTATAAAGTTACTGACCGCTGGTCTGGAGCAAAGGAAGGACTAGGGGGGACATGATAGCAGTCTTCCAACATTTGAGGGGCTGCCACAAAGAAAGGGGGGGGTCAACCTGTTCCCCAAACCACCTGAAGGCAGGACTAAGAAGCAACGGATGGAAATTGTAACCAACCTGGAATGGAGGAGACGGTGAGAACAATTAACCCGTGGAATGGCTTGCCACCAGAAGTTGTGGGTGCTCCATCACTGCATGTTTTTAAGAAGGGATTGGACAACCATTTCCTCTCAAACGGTGTAGGGCAGTGTTTCTCAACCTTGGCAGTTTGAAGATGTGTGGACTTCAACTCCCAGAATTCCACAGCCAGCAACGCTGGCTGGGGAATTCTGGGAGTTGAAGTCCACACATCTTCAAATTGCCAAGGTTGAGAAACACTGGTGTAGGGTCTCCTACTTGAGCAGGGGGATGGACTAGAAGACCTCTGAGGTCCCTTCCCAACTCTGTTACTCTGTTTAGTCCGGGAGCGATTGGCTGGCTTTTGGGACCAGAAATTGTGGTTTTGGAGAGCCGGAGTTTCTGTCCGGTAAACAGGAAGACCTTGATAGCCCCCTGATCCGCGTTTCCCCACCTCCCTTGGCAGAAGGGCTGATCTTAGAGATCCGGCCAGCTGTTCTCCCTTGGGTCCGTCTGGAAGACAAGAGCGCAGTGTGCAGCCGCCAGGGCAGGTCAGAGGTCATGTGGACAAACCCTTCGCTCGGCCTCCTCCTTTCCCAGCTGTGTTGACAAGAGAGCGAAGATCTCAGAGGTGCTTTGCGCCCCCCATGCGGCTAGTCCTCACCGGGCTTTTACAGCAAGATAGGACCCCTCCCACACAGTTCCCGGGCCCTGGGCCAAAGAGGTCGGCTTGAAAGCAACCTTTAGCAAATAAGTGGCCTTCACTGCTTCCTGCTGTTTACTTTCTATATTTTGTATTCTAAAATTGAAGGGTACCGTATTTTTCGGAGTATAAGACGCACCAGAGTATAAGACGCACCTTAGTTTTTGGGGAGGAAAATAGGGGGGAAAATCTGCCTACCAGGTATTCATCTGGCTAGCATCCTTAGTCTGGTCAGCTTTAGCCCGTTATTTTATCCCCTGGTTAGGACTTAAAAAAACCACCTTCGAAGAGAGTAACAATGAAAGAGCATGCAAGGTAAGAGCTGGAAAGATCTGTTAGCACCTGGTTAGGGCTAGAAAAAACCTTCTTTGGAGCAAGTAGAGCAATGAAAAAAACCCCTGCAAAGACTTAGGGCTGGAAAAACATTCTTTGGAGAGAGTAACAATGAAAAAGCCTACAAGGTAAGAGCTGGGAAGATCTGTTAGCACCTAGTTAGGGCTGGAAAAAAAAGCTACATTCGAAGTATAAGACGCACCCAAATTTTCAGCCACTTTTAGGGAAGAAAAAGGTGCGTCTTATACTCGGAAAAATACGGTAGTTTTATTTGTTTGCTCAATTTGCGTAGCTGGCTTCATTTTCACATTTTAAAAGCTATTCCATCCTTAACAGTAGACCTAAGAAATCCAGAAGCGTCAATCAAATTGTAGAACATAAAAGTCACCAACTGCTTTTTTTAAACCTCCGGGTCATAATGTTGGTTAAATGGATAAAATATTTCAAGAGTGGTTCCTGCTACTTTTTTCAACAGTGGGAAGCAAAAAAGCTGATAGATAATTACCAATTTCCAGTATATATTTTTTAAATTTACCCACTCGTATCTTAACATCATTTGCGGATAATTTACAGAGGAATGGTAGGCAACCAAACTTGCCTCCAGAAGTTGTGAATGCTTCAACACTCCCAAATTTTTAAGAAGAAACCGGACAATCTTTTGTCTGAAATGGGATAGGGTTTCCTGCATGAGTAGGGGTTGGACTAGAAGACCTCTAAGGTCCCTTACAACTCTATTATTCTATTCTATTCTTTTCTCTCCTATATTCTATCTCCTACTCTTCTCTTCTCTTCTATTGCTTAATTCCCACTCTGCTCTATATATTTTATATTCTATTCTACTCTACTCTTGGATGCCATCAGGGTTAATGCACCAAAGAAGGCAGGACAAGAAGGCAACGGGTGGAAACTAACCAAGGAGAGAAGCAACCTGGAATTAAGGAGAAACTTCCTAACAGAACAATTAACCCAGATCATTTCCTTCTGAGGTTGGATTTCATGGCGCCACTCCTCCACCGCAAGGAGGCGGGACCGATTAAGTGGTTCCGCCCCAGGCGCCTAATGGAATCCGAAGGATTTCAGAGGGAACTTGGGGAAATACCGGACTCCCTGGTACACGATTCATCTGAGGCTCTAGTGACTGCCTGGAATCAGGCGGCAACAGGGGCTTTAGATCGGATTGCGCCTTTGCGGCCTCTCCGTGGCAGCGGATCCCGGAGGGCTCCTTGGTTTACTGAGGAGCTCCGGGAGATGAAGCGCCTAAAGAGACGCCTAGAGCGACGATGGAGAGCCAGTAAAGCTGAGTCTGACCGGACACTTTTAAGAACTTGCATTAAGTCTTACTTAGTGGCGATACGGGCGGCAAAATGTGCGCATTTTTCCGCCCTTATTGCGTCCGCCGACTCCCGCCCAGCCGCCCTGTTTAGGGTGACGCGCTCCCTCCTCGCAAAGGGGGGGGGGCGAAGAACCCTTGCAGGGTAGAGCTGAGGAATTTTCCCAGTTCCTGGCGGATAAAATCACTCAGATTCGGACAGACCTGGACTCCATTTGGACAGGGCAGGCCGAGATGACAGGGGCGAGTCTTAGTCCTGTTATTTGGGAGGAGTTTGAGCCTATCACTCCTGAGGATGTGGACAAGGCCATAGGAGCGATGAGCGCCTCCACTTGTTTATTGGACCCGTGTCCCTCCTGGCTGGTTTCGGCCAGCAGGGAGGTGACACGCGGCTGGCTCCAGGCTGTTGTGATCGCATCTTTGAGAGAGGGGTCCGTCCCGCAGCCCTTAAAAGCTGCGGTGGTGAGGCCCCTCCTCAAGAAGCCTTCCCTGGACCCAGCGGATTTAAAGAACTTCCGTCCAGTCTCCAACTTACCCTTCTTGGGTAAAGTTGTAGAGAAAGTGGTGTCGCTCCAACTCCTGCGGCTATTGGAGGATACTGATTATCTGGATCCCTTTCAATCGGGTTTCAGGCGCGGCTACAGTACGGAGACTGCTTTGGTCGCACTGATGGATGATCTCTGGCGAGCACGGGATGGGGGTCATTCCTCCATCCTGGTGTTACTTGACCTCTCAGCGGCTTTCGATACCATCGACCATGGTATCCTTCTGCGTCGTCTTGGGGAGGTGGGAGTGGGAGGCACTGTTTTACGGTGGTTCTCCTCCTACCTCTCTGACAGGACGCAGTCGGTGTTGACAGGAGGGCAGAGGTCGGCCCCTAGGCCCCTGGTTTGCGGGGTGCCACAGGGTTCGGTCCTCTCGCCCATCCTGTTTAACATTTACATGAAACCGCTGGGTGAGATCATCCGACGACACGGGGTGAGGTATCAGCAGTATGCTGACGATACCCAGTTGTACATCTCCACCCCGTGTCAGTTCAGTGAAGCAGTTGATGTAATGTGCCGCTGCCTGGACGATGTGAGGGTCTGGATGGGAGTGAACAGACTCAGGCTCAACCCAGACAAGACTGAGTGGCTCTGGATTTTGCCTCCCAAGGATTATGTCGACTGTCCCTCCTTGGTTCTCGGGGGAGAAAAATTGACTCCCTCGGAACAGGTCCGCAATTTGGGTGTCCTCCTAGATCCACAGCTAAAATTGGAGCAACATCTTTCAGCTGTGGCTAGGGGGACCTTTGCACAGATTCGTCTTGTGCACCAATTGTGACCTTACTTGGAGAGGGAGGCTTTGCTCACAGTCACTCATGCCCTTGTCACCTCACGGCTAGACTACTGTAACGCGCTCTACATGGGGCTACCCTCGAAGAGCATCCGGAGACTCCAACTGGTACAGAATGCAGCTGCGCGAGCTGTAGTGGGTGTACCGAGATACACCCACGTAACACCTATTCTTCGCCAGCTGCATTGGCTGCCAATTAGTCTCCGGTCGCAATTTAAGGTGTTGGTCGTTACCTTTAAAGCCCTACATGGCTCAGGGCCAGGTTACCTTCGGGACCGCATCCTACCACATACCTCCCTACGACCGGTTAGGTCCCATAGAGAGGGCCTCCTCCGGGTCCCATCGGCCAAACAATGTCGGTTGGCGGGGCCACGGGGGAGGGCCTTCTCTGTGGGAGCCCCGTCCCTCTGGAACCAACTCCCACCAGAGATCCGGACTATCCCCACCCTGCTGGCCTTCCGTAAAGCCATAAAAACTTGGCTCTTCCGGCAGGCGGGGTGAATAGGAAGATCAGACTCCCCCCTTGAATGTTGTTTTTATAATTGTTTTAACTATGCCTTTTAATTTTAAATTATGATAATTGTTTTTATTGTACGCTTCTTATTCTGTTGTACGCCGCCCTGAGTCCCACGGGATTGGGCGGCCTATAAGAACGTCTATTAAATTAAATTAAATTAAATTAAACCCGTGGAACGGCTTGCCACCAGAAGTTGTGGGTGCTCCATCACTGGAGGCTTTTAAGAAGAGACTGGACCACCCACGCTTGAGCAGAGGGCTGGACTAGAAGACCTCGTCTTCTGAGAGCCATCAACCAGTGGAACAGCTTGCCAGCAGAGGTTGTGAGAGCCCCAACACCTGCGACCTTCAAGGGGAGACTGGACTGCCATCTCTCTCAAAGGGTGTAGGAACTCCTGCTTGAGCAGGGGGTTGGACTAGATGACCTACAAGGTCCCTTCCAACTCTAACAATAAATCTAAACCTCCCCTTCCAGCTCTATTCTGATTCAGCACCCAAGAGCTAGGACTGGGTGGGATTTGCAAACTAAGCTTGGAACAAGAACATAGAAGCCTAAGGCTGGAAGGGCCCTCTAGAGGTCTTCTAGTCCAATCAACCAGCCTTAACACCAACCATCCGGGACGAAGGGTTTGTCCAACTTCCTGAACTCTCTAGAAACGTTTCCTTTTTGCCAGCCCGTGTCCTCCTCGGCCCTGGGAATCTTGGCAGCAGAGGCCGTGTTTACGTCTCTTGTCTTTTCCCCCACCTCACCCCCTGGGTGAAAGTCAGGGGGGATGGGGTGGCTGCTTCCAGTCCCCTTTGGCCAGCATCGTTCCGCCTCCGCCTTGGGGGTCCAGTCCTCCGTCTGGCTCGGCTTCCCAGGGAAAGGAGCTCGGCTTTTCAGGCTGGAAGTCGCCGGGAAGCCTGTTTTGCAAAAAACAAAAAATAAAAATCCCTTTCGGAGCCTCACAGGAAATTATCTGTCCAGCCCTGTTGTTAAATGTGACCTCTTGGCAGCCGCCCCACCAAGCGTTCCCGGCGAATACCAAGGGGTCTGTGTTGCAGGCTGGCCGACGGGGCTGGGAGGAGGGAGAGTAGTGGCCTTCCCCAAGGACTGACCGGAGGGGAGGGGAGGGTGAAGAACACGCCTGCTGGCACGCCAAAGTCTGCGCCGTGAAGCACAACAAGATCATTTTTGTTTTTTTGCAAGGAGCCAATCGTCTTTGCACATTTACAAGATCCCTCTGCTTGGGGGAGAAGTTGCAAACGACAGGGCTGGGAACGTTATCACCCCCCACACACACACACACAAACGCATACACACATCCTCCCCCCCAGGTCCTGTGGGCACTGCAGGGGGAGGTTTTGCCTGGGAGGGGTGGGTGGGCTTGGGGGACCAAGCAAGGAAGAAGGTGGCCGGAGGATTCGGACGGCAGCTGTGGATTTTTGAAGCTGGGGGTGATGGTCTCTTTTGGTGGTGGAAAAGGAGAAGAGGAGACAAGGTAAGACGAGAAACAATGGATGGAAACTAATCAAGGAGAGAAGCAACCTGGAATTAAAGAGAAACTTCCTAACAACGAGGACAATTAACCAGCGGAACTGCTTGCCACCAGAAGTTGTGGGTGCTCCATCACTGGAGGTTTTTAAGAAGATGTTGGATAACCATTTGTCTGCAGTGGTCTAGGGTCTCCTTGTGCAGGGGGTTGGACTAGAAGACCTCCAAGGTCCCTTCCAGCTCTCTTCTGATTGAAGGGTGGTTCAAGGGATCAGTTTGCTGATGGATCCGGGTTTTCCTGCCAACCGTTCCCTGCGACCTGGATGGAAGATGGTCCTTGCGAGGGAATTTCAGGAACACTCTGCCTAAACAGATCTTCTGGTTATCTCCGAGGAAGCCAGCACTGGATGATGGTTGGATTTTGCATCTCGGGAGATTTACTGAATCTTTCATAACCAGACAAGTTCAAGCATTTGGCTGCGGTTTCCTAAACATCCCTCTGGTTGCGCCACTTGAATCCAGAACTGAGACGGACAGAGGCTGGTTGGGTAGCAGGGACCAACACCTCCAGAGCCCCTGAGGGCAGGACAAGAAGCAACGGATGGAAAACCTATCAAGGAGAGAAGCAAACCTGGAATTAAGGAGGAATTTCCTGAAAGTGAGGACAGTTAACCAGTGGAACAGCTTGCCACCAGAAGTTGTGGGTGCTCCATCACTGGAGATTTTTAAGAAGAGAATGGACAGCCATTTGTCTGGAATGGTCTAGGGGGTCTCCTGCTTGAATGGGGTTGGACTAGAAGACCTCTAAGGTCCCTTCCATTTCTGTTATTCTGTTATCTGCCCAGCCAGGATGCAGCGTTTTGAGGCCTGGCGTCGCTCCTTCCCGTTTCTTTCCCGTTTCCAGGTTTACAAGGTAAGGAAGCGCCGGACATCGGCCCCAAAACTTCCCTTCGGCACGGTTTTCTCCGGTCGTCTTTGGTTCCATCATGCAGCTTGGCTTGCTTGCTAGAGTCACCTCCCGTCTGGCTCTCTGCGGGGACCAATCTGCAGCACACCACATCCTGTGCTAGTGGGGTGCAATACGATGGACCTGGATTTAGGAAATTTGCCTCGGGGGGGGGGGTTAAAAAGGGGGGATTATTTTCCTGAAGGAAAAGGAAGATATAGTCCTCGTTATTAATGTCTCAGCTTCCTTCAGAGAGCTGTAGAGCCTCCTTAGACAGCAGAAGTCAGCTGTAAAACGGAGTATACAAGCAGAAGAAGGCTGAATCTGCCTTTTATCAGCAAGTGTCAGTTCACTACATAGTTCAGGTAGTCCTCGACTTAACGACCAGAATTGAGACCGGTTTCCATTGCTTAGCAAGGCGGTTAAATGAGCCAAACCTGATTTTACGTCCGTTTTTGCCACAGATGTTAAGCGAATCACTTCAGTCGTTAAGTGAACCATGCGGTCGTTAGCCGAATCCTGCTTTTCCCCATTTACAGGTAGACCTCGGCTTACGATGCCAATTGTTCCCCCCAAAATGTACATTCCTAAGCGGGACGTTAAGTGAATTTTGTCCCTGTTTTACGACCTTTTTTGCCACAGTTCTTCAGCGAACACTGGAGTTGTTGAGTTCGCCATGCGGTCGTTAAGTGAATCGGGCTTCCCCGTGGACTTTGCTTGTCAGAAGGTCGCAGAAAGGGGGATCATGTGACCCCGGGACACTGCGACCGTCGTAAATATGAATCCATTGCCAAGCGTCTCTATTTTGATCACGTGGGTGCTGCCAACGGTCACAAGTGTGAATAATATAATTCACTTGTTTCAGTGCTGGTGTAATTTTGAACTGTCACTGAACAAATGGTTATAAGTCGAGGCCTACCTGTAGCTCAAAATTTGTACAGAAAGACCAGGCTCGGAGGCCTGTCCGTCATAAACTTGAGAACTGGTTGCAAAGTCACTTTTTTCAGTGCCAAAACGGTCACCAACCAAGCCCGTTGTAAGTTGAGGCCTGCCTGCAGCTCAGATTTTGCACGGAAAAAGCCGGTTGGGAGCCCGCCTGTCATAAATCCTCCAGCGCAGCCTTCTGCAAACAGATGTTGGCCAGATACTCGGGATCTGCAATGCTCAGGATTCCCGAATCGTGGAACGCCGGGCCACGCTGACCATTGACGGACCCTCGGTGAGAAAGGCCCCGAGTTGCGTAAGCTGCTTTCTTCAGACCTCCCTTGTAACTTTCTCAGTGTCGCAATGGAAATAAGCATGACTTGACCCAATTCCTCGCCAAGCAACACGGAGCAATAGTTACTCATTGCTCATTTCCTCTCCAGATTCCTCTTTGTCTCTGGCCAAGGAATTCTTCTTGGCCCAAAAAGTTTTGTTTTTAATGGGTGCAACATCTGGGCTGCCATACCTGCAGGGAGACACCGGGGGGCAGCGGAGAGTCATTCCGGGGGGGGGGGGGGGAGGCTTTGGACAGGTGTCCGGATTCAGACATAACAGGTCAGATAAACCTGTTCGGCTGCGCTGGGCAGGTGGGGAGGAAGCTTTGCGACGGTGGATTGTTGTTGTTGTTGTTCTGGAAGTGGAAAAATTTCAGGCCTTAACATAACATAACATATTAACAGAGTTGGAAGGGACCTTGCAGGTCATCTAGTCCAACCCCCTGCCCAAGCAGGAGACCCTACATCTGCCTCTTGAAGAGATGGGGTGGAAAAAAAGCCAGAAAGAGAGAAAGAACAGCCACTAAAGGAAGAGTCGGTTAAAAGGAGGGTTTTGGCAGAGGGGGGTGTTTGGAAGTGCTTTGATTTATTGTTATTTTAGTATTTAAAAAAAACATTTAGTATTCATTTGTATCTCACCTTTATTATTTTTATAAATAAGCCAAAGCGGCGAGCATACTTAATACTCCTTCCTTTCCCTCCCTCCTTCCCATCTCCTTCCTTTCCTTCTTCCTTTTTCTTCCTTTCTCTCTGCCTCCCTTTTCCTTCCTTCCTTCTTCCCTCCCTCCTTTTCTTTTTTCTCATCTCGCTCCTTTCCTCCCTCCCTTCTTTCCCCTTTCCTTCCCATTCCATCTTTACCATTCACTCCTTCCTTCCTTCATTTTTTTCTTTTCTTCATTCCTTTCCCTATCCATCCTTCCTTCCTTCCTTTTTTCTTTCCTTCCCTTTCCCTAGCCATCCATCAATCCTTCTTTCTCTCCCTTCCTTCCTTCCTTCCTTCCTTCCTTCCTTCCTTCCTTCCTTCCTTCCTTCCTTCCTTCCTTCCTTCCCCTATCCATCCATCCATCCATCTTTCCCTCGCTTGCTTTCTCCCTTCCTTCCTTCCTTCCTTTTTTCTTCCCTTCCTTCCTTTCTTCCTTTTTCTTTCCTTCCCTTTTCCTAGCCATCCATCCATCCTTCTTTCCCTTCCTTCCTTCCTTCCTTCCCCTATCCATCCATCCATCCTTCTTTCCCTCGCTTGCTTTCTCCCTTCCTTCCTTCCTTCCTTTTTTCTTCCCTTCCTTCCTTCCTTTTTTCTTTCCTTCCCTTTTCCTAGCCATCCTCCATCCTTCTTTCTCTCGCTTCCTTCCTTCCTTCCTTCCCCTATCCATCCATCCATCCTTCTTTCCCTCGCTTGCTTTCTCCCTTCCTTCCTGCCTTCCTTTTTTCTTCCCTTCCTTTCTTCCTTCCTTTTTTCTTTCCTTCCCTTTTCCTAGCCATCCATCCATCCTTCTTTCTCTCGCTTCCTTCCTTCCCCTATCCATCCATCCATCCTTCTTTCCCTTGCTTGCTTTCTCCCTTCCTGCCTTTTTTCTTTCCTTCCTTCCTTTCCCTCGCTCGCTTTCTCCTTTCCTTCCCTCTTCCCTCCCTCTATTTCTTTTTTCTTTTACCTCCCCACCTCACAGTCTTTTCCCCTATCCAGCTACAAATCTCCCCCCACCCTCCATTTGCACTGCCTGCTATCCTTGTTCAGCTTAATGTTGGCAGACTTTGCAAGTTGCAGCCGGGCGATGTCACTTTTGTCATTTCTCCAGCGTGCCACTGGCCCAACTTTCTTTTCGCAGCCCGGAAAAATGGATGAATTCAGTGCCCGGGTGATGCCCGGTGTGGGCACACAGCCCCTGTGTCAGTGATCCGGGGGGAACCATTGTTTTCCTTCGCAGGGCCTGTGGGTTGAAGGGATGGGGGCGGATGGGTAGTCCAAGGATGAACAGCTGCTGTCCTTGGAAGGGAGACAAACAGGCTTCCAGAAAAGGGCAGATGTTCAACTGGGAGAGCGCTTGAATAGCCTTCAGATAAGGGCAGCGCACCTGCAGTTGCAGGCCAGATGTTAGAAGAGGAAGGAGAGAAGCCCAAAAAATGTAAACAGATACATAAATCATGCAAAGGAATTTGCTGGTGGAAAGCCAGTAATTTATGGGATAAAGAAAGAGGCTTGCCTGGATCGCTTGTCTCTGAGAAGCTGATTTTCTAGGTGCAGAGCTGCCAGTTAAACATAGGTAGCTCAAGTCTTTTGTGGGAGAATAAGGAAGGAAAGAAAGAAAGAGAGAAAGAAAGAAAGAGAAAAAAGAAAGCAAGAGAGACAGAAAGAAAGGAAAGAAAAGAGAGAGAAAGAAAGAAAGAAAGAAAGAAAGAAAGAAAGAAAGAAAGAAAGAAAGAAGTGTCAACCTTGAGCTGGTCAGGATTGAACTGCTGGCTGTGGTCAGAGTCAGCCTACAATGCTGTATTCTAACCACTGCGGGAGGAAGGAAGGAAGGGCAATAGCACTTAGACTTATATGCCACTTCACAGTGCTTTACAGCCTTTCTCTAAGCGGTTTGCATAGTTAGCCTCTTGCCCCCAACAATCTGGGTCCTCATTTTACCGACCTGGGAAGGATGGAAGGCTGAGTCAACCTTGAGCCAGTCAGGATCGAACTGCTGACTGTGAGCAGAGTCAGTCTGCAATGCTGTATCTAACCAGTGTGCCACCATGGATGGATGGATGGAAGGAAGGAAGGAATTGAGGACTACCTGTAGTGAGAACAATTAATCAGTGGAACAGCTTGCCACCAGAAGTTGTGAATGCTCCATCAGTGGAGGTTTTTAAGAAGAGCATTGAGAGCCATTTGTCTGTCTGCAGTGGTCTATGGTCTCCTGCTTGTGCAGCGGGTTGGACTAGAAGACCTCCAAGGTCCCTTCCAGCTCTGTTCTGATTGATTGAGCATTGACTGTTATTCCAAGAGTAGTTTCCACCCAGTTGCAAAAAAAAGCTGAATGCTGGCATCGGAACATTAGTGAGAGCGGGAAGGGGGGGCAGGTCTGCTGTTTGTGCACAGCTGTTTCTCTCTTTCCCCTTCCTTCCTCTCCTCCCTTCCTCCTCCTCCTCCTCAGTTCTTCTCGATCCTCGGGCCCTGCCAGCCCCCTGCATTTTTTAACTGCTCCATGCCACCTCCTTCGGACCGGTTCCCAGGACCCCGTGGTTGTCATTTCCTGCACAATCGCACCTTTCCCGCGGTTGTGATGCAAAATCCAGATTCCGCTTGGCACGGGGTTTGTTCCTCCGTGAGACGCATGTGGAATCGTTTGGAACCCCGAACAGAAGCCCCGTTTGTCTCCCATACACTATGTGCCTCTTGGGGGGGGGAAAGGAGGGGAGGGCTGGACACCCACTCCCCTCGGATGGAGACGGAGGAGGGGGCCTGCTGATGAAGGTGCCAGCTGCCGCCCTGTTTCGTGCCAGAGCTGGCAGTGTTGACGCGCATTGCACACATGGCGAAGGGGGGGTGGGGGTAGGGATGGGGGTGGGGGGGTGGGAAGCAGGCCATGGGGGCCTGGGAAATAGGAAGCACGCTTCCTCTCCCTCGGCCAGCATTGGAGCGGCTTCAGATTTATTTACTTACTTGCATCCTGCCTTTATTTGTTTTACAAAAATACTCAAGGCATCAAACTTAACATGATACACTTCCTCCTCCTCCAGTTTTCTCCACAACGACAACCCTGGTTTTGGGGGAGAGAGAGGAACTGTCTGAAAGTTACCCAGCCGGCTTTCATGCCTAAGGCAGGACTAGAACTCACAGTCTCCTGGTGATTGGTCCAAAGTCATCCCATTGGCTTTGATGCCTAAGGGGGACTAGAATTCATCCTCTCCTGGCAATTGGCCCAAAGTCACCAGGTTGGCTTTTATGGCTAAGGCGGGACTAGAACTCCCCATCTCCTGGTGATTGGCCCAAAGTCACCCAGTTGGCTTTCATGGCTAAGGCGGGACTAGAACTCACCGTCTCCTGGTGATTGGCCCAAAATCACCCAGCTGGTTTTCATTGCTAAGGCGGGACTAGAACTCACCGTCTCCTGGTGATTGGTCCAAAGTCACCCAACTGGTTTTCATAGCTAAGGCGGGACTAGAACTCACCGTCTCCTGGTGATTGGCCCAAAGTCACCCAGTTGGCTTTCATGGCTAAGGCGGGACTAGAACTCACCGTCTCCTGGTGATTGGCCCAAAGTCACCCAGTTGGCTTTCATGGCTAAAGTGGGACTAGAACTCACCGTCTCCTGGTGATTGGCCCAAAGTCACCCAGATGGCTTTCATGGCTAAAGTGGGACTAGAACTCACCGTCTCCTGGTGATTGGCCCAAAGTCACCCAGATGGCTTTCATGGCTAAGGCGGGACTAGAACTCACCGTCTCCTGGTGATTGGCCCAAAGTCACCCAGATGGCTTTCATGGCTAAGGCGGGACTAGAACTCACCGTCTCCTGGTGATTGGCCCAAAGTCACCCAGTTGGCTTTCATGGCTAAAGTGGGACTAAAACTCGCCGTCTCCTGGTGATTGGCCCAAAGTCACCCAGTTGGCTTTCATGGATAAGGTGGGACTAGAACTCACTGTCTCCTGGTAATTGGCCCAAAGATACCCAGCTGGCTTTCGTGCCTAAGGCGGGACTAGAACTCTCCATCTCCTAGTGATTGGCCCAAAGTCACCCAGATGGCTTTCATGCCTAAGGCAGAACTAGAACTCTCCATCTCCTAGTGATTGGCCCAAAGTTACCCAGATGGCTTTCATGCCTAAGGCGGGACTAGAATTCACCCTTTCCTGGTGATTGGCCCAGAGTCACCCAGCCGGCTTTCATGCCTAAGGCGGGACTAGAACTCCCTGTCTCCTGGTGATTGGCCCAAAGTCACCCAGCAGGCTTTCATGCCTAAGGCGGGACTAGAACTCTCTGTCTCCTGGTGATTGGCCCAAAGTCACCCAGCAGGCTTTCATGCCTAAGGCGGGACTAGAACTCACTGTCTCCTGGTGATTGGCCCAAAGTCACCCAGCAGGCTTTCATGCCTAAGGCGGGACTAGAACTCACCATCTCCTGGTGATTGGCCCAGAGTCACCCAGCCGGCTTTCATGTCTAAGGCAGGACTAGAACTCCCAGTCTCCTGGTGATTGGCCCAAAGTCACCCAGCTGGCTTTCATGTCTAAGGCGGGACTAGAACTCACCGTCTCCTGGTGATTGGCCCAGAGTCACCCAGCCGGTTTTCATGTCTAAGGCAGGACTAGAACTCCCAGTCTCCTGGTGATTGGCCCAAAGTCACCCAGCCGGCTTTCATGTCTAAGGCAGGACTAGAACTCCCAGTCTCCTGGTGATTGGCCCAAAGTCACCCAGCAGGCTTTCATGCCTAAGGCGGGACTAGAACTCACCGTCTCCTGGTGATTGGCCCAGAGTCACCCAGCCGGCTTTCATGTCTAAGGCAGAACTAGAACTCCCAGTCTCCTGGTGATTGGCCCAAAGTCACCCAGCCGGCTTTCATGTCTAAGGCAGGACTAGAACTCCCAGTGTCCTGGTGATTGAACCAAAGTCACCTAGCCAGCCTTCCATGCCTAAGGTGGGACTAGAACTCCCAGTCTCCTGGTGATTGAACCAAAGTCACCTAGCCAGCCTTCCATGCCTAAGGTGGGACTAGAACTCCCAGTCTCCTGGTGATTGGCCCAAAGTCACATAGGCAGCTTTCATGCCTAAGGTGGGACTAGAACTCCCAGTCTCCTGGTGATTGGCCCAAAGTCACATAGGCAGCTTTCATGCCTAAGGCGGGACTAGAACTCCCAGTCTCCTGGTGATTTGCCCAAAGTCACCCAGCCGGCTTTCATGCCTAAATTCGAGTTAGAACTCACTATTTCCCAGTTTCCAGCCCAGGCAAAAACAACAACAACCCACCAAGCTCAGGGTGCACTGAGGACTCCAGAGAAATGACAGATATCATGTTTCTGATGACATCATTGTGCAAACAATTGTAGTGTTTATGTCACTGGTTAACATCTTCTCTCACCTGGCTTTCTCTCCTTGTTTTTATATCGCGTACATCTTTGTACTCAAGCGGTCCTCCTTCCTTTTTTCTTTTTTCTTTTTTCTTTTTTTTGGCGATCAAAAGTGTCTTCGTTCACACCTTTGGGGCAAACATCAGCCCCATAATTTTGGCGAGGCTCTTTTTCTAGTTAGTCCTCAACCAACATCTGTAATGGACAGTCCTTGGCCAGCATCTGCCCATTTGGGTTATCCATCGTAACAGTTGTAAAACGGGTCCTTTCGAATGCAAAACGGACTCGGTTTTATGACTTTCTCGCGCCAGTCGTTAAGCGAACGCCGCAGTCGTAAGTGTAACACTGCAGTCGTTAAGCGAGAACCAGTCATTAAGTGAGCCCATTCACTATGGTGCAGCTTTCCAAATGAAAGGAAAAGGTTAGGTATTAACAAAACAGTTGTAAAACGGGGTCACACAATTGCGGGACGCTGCAAACAGCCGCAAATACAACCGGGTTGCGAGTGAGTTCTGATTTTATGACTCTGCATGGACAATTGTCAAATTCGGAATATAAATCTCTTTATTTTCAGGTGGGTTGTACCTTTGAATAGTCATTAAGTGACAGGTTGTAAGCCAAAGACTTCCTGTCTTTAAAAGAATCTTAATTGTTGTATCGTACAATTAACCATCATTTATTTTTATATTTTTATTATATTTTTATTATTTTTATTATTTACCGTTTGAGATCTTTTAGGAGAATTTTTTTTGATAATGTTGAAGATGATGCTCATAATAATCTCTTGTGGGTGTTGTTGAGGTTCTTATTAATTTGGGCTCGTGGCCCCTACATGTTGCCTGGAATCAGGACATTTCTTCCTTACCTGATGTTGTATAGCCACAAACCTCTGTGTATTAATGATTCACCTGTGGAGGTGGTTAGCAGCATCAGGTTTCTGGGTGTGCAGCTAAGGAGTAGGCTAGCTCGGTTGCTCAACAGTGAGACACCAATGAAGCAGGCATTAGCGCCTGAATTTTGGGCATCGCATGAGAAAAAGCGCATCTTCCTTTCACCGTCCTCACCACTTTCTATGGGGTCGATCGAGAGCATCCTGTCATATTGCTATTACTATCCGGTTTGGAAGCATTGCTGCTTCAGACAGGAAGACGGTGCAGAAAGTGGTGAGGACAGCAGAAAAGATTATTGGCAGTTCACTTCCTTCTATCCAGGACATGGCATATAAGCGATGCTTGAGCAGGGTCCACAGGATTGTCTGGGACGCTACATATCCTCTTCACAACCTCTTTCCCTTGTTACCTTTTGGGAGGGGGCTTCGGGGTATCCGAAGCAGAGCATCCAGATTCAGTCATAGTTTTGATCCATATAGCATCTACTCGTGAACTCAGATTAACAGAGTTGGAAGAGACCTTGGAGGTCTTCTAGTCCAACCCCCCCAACCAAGCAGGAGACCCTATACCAGGGGTAAAATGCTCCCGGTTCGATTTTACCGTCTGTCGTTGGAGAGCCGATCATGCAGGTAGCGTGGCGCTCCGGCCACCCGCCGGGACACCACCATTTGAGTTCTTTTACCCTCTGCGCATGCACAGAACGCTTTGTGCATGCGCAGAGGGTAAAAAAACTCAAATGGCAGTGTCCCGGCGGGTGGCCGGAGCGCCGCACTACCTGCGCGATCGGCTCTCCGACGACAGTCAGGTAAAAGCGAACCAGGAGCATTTCACTGCTGCCCTATACCATTTCTGACAGATGGCAGCCCGGTCTCTTCTTGAAAGTCTCAAGTGATGAAGCTCCCACAACTTCCGGAGGCAACTTCTGTTCCATTGGTTGATTGTTCTCACTGTCAGAAAGTTCCTCCTTATTTCTAGGTTGAATCTCTCCTTGTTCAGTTTCCATCCATTATTCCTTGTCTGGCCTTTAGGTGCCTTGGAGAGTAGCTTGACCCCCTTCCTCTTTGACCCCTTTGTGGCAGCCCCTCAAATATTGGAAGATTGTTATCATGTCTCCCCTGGTCCTTCTCTTCACTAGACCAGCCATGCCCAGTTCCTGCAACCGTCAGTCCCCTCATCATCTTGGTTGCTCTTCTCTGCACTTTTTCCTAGAGTCTCAACATCTTTTTTATAGTCTGGTGACCAAAACTGGATGCCGTATTCTAGGTGTGGGCTTGCTAAGGCTTTATAGAGTGGTATTAGTACCTCCCTTGATCTGGATTGAATCCCTCTGCTAATGCAATTTAAGCCAATTGCATTGGCTTTTTTGGCTGCTGCCGCACACAGCTGGTTCATATTTAGCTGGTTGTCCACTAAGACTCCAAGATCCCTCTCACAGTCACTGCTGTTAAGCCTGGTTTCACTCACTCTATATGTGTACTTTTGGTTTTTCTTCCATTGAGGACCTGTATACTGCACAAATCAAAAAGAGGGCCATGAAAATATTACGGACTCCTCGCATCCTGGACATAAATTGTTTCAACTCCTACCCTCAAAACGACGCTGTAGAGCACTGCACACCAGAACAACTAGACACAAGAACAGTTTTCCCCCGAACACCATCACTCTGCTAAACAAATAATTCCCTCAACGCTGTCAAACTATTCACTAAGTCTACACTACTATTAATCTTCTCATCGTTCCTATCACCCATTTCCTCCCACTAATGACTGTATGACTGTAACTTTGTTGCTTGTATCCTTACGATTTATATTGACTTGTTCCTAATATGATTTGATTGCTTATTTGTACCCGGACTATCATTAAGTGTTTGTACCTCATGATTCTTGACAAATGTATCTTTTCTTTTATGTACACTGAGAGCATACGCACCAAAGACAAATTCCTTGTATGTCCAATCACACTTGGCCAATAAAGAATTCTATTCTATTCTATTCTATTCTATTCTATTCTATTCTATTCTATTCTATTCTATTCTATTCTATTCTATTCTATTCTATTCTTCTATTCTTCATTTCAATATTTATTCTATTCTATTCTATTCTATTCTATTCTATTCTATTCTATTCTTCTATTATTCTTCATTTCAATATTTATTCTATTCTATTCTATTCTATTCTATTCTTCTATTATTCTTCATTTCAATATTTATTCTATTCTATTCTATTCTATTCTATTCTTCTATTATTCTTCATTTCAATATTTATTCTATTCTATTCTATTCTATTCTATTCTATTCTATTCTTCTATTATTCTTCATTTCAATATTTATTCTATTCTATTCTATTCTATTCTATTCTATTCTATTATTCTTCATTTCAATATTTATTCTATTCTAATCTATTCTATTCTATTCTATTCTATTCTATTCTTCTATTATTCTTCATTTCAATATTTATTCTATTCTATTCTATTCTATTCTATTCTATTCTAAGTGTAAGATTTTACTTTTCTCTACATTGAATTTCAACTCTCAAGTTTCCTCTTTCTACTACATATTCAAAATTGACAGTGGTTTATATGTGTGTGTGTGTGTGTGTATATGTATGGTGCAGGTATATATTTATATCGGTATATAGCATGTGCGTATGTGTGTTGTGTAGGTGTTTGGATAGATACACACTTTCTCTTGAAGAGAGAAATAATTTCATTTTTAATGTGGGCCAGTGTGCTCACAAGTAAAAACAACAACAATAAAAGTTATTTTATCTATCTTACAAGCCTACTCCAGTCAGGTTTCCCAGAATCCCCTGGCTTTATATGCCAGGGGGTTCTGGGAATTGAAGTCCACAGCTTTGGAGGATAGTAGGGTGAGGAAAAGTTGGTGAGAAAACACAGGCGGTTGGTAAAGTCACCGAGAACAGCAATCCTCAACCTTATGGCACAACTGTCCAGTTCTGGAAGAAAAATTGTCTTCCACGGACCGAGAGGGGATGTTTCCGCATGCAGCCTAGATCCTGTGCATGTACAGATGAACATTTGCTCTCCCACTATTTGTGCGTCCCCGGGGTAGGGGACTCCTGATCTAGAATAGTGGTCTCCAGCCATGGCAACCTTAAGACCTATGGACTTCTGGAATTCCCCAGAATTCTGGGAGTTGGTCCACAGGTCTTCAGGTTGCCATGGTTGAACACTCTTGAGCCTAGAAGGTCTTCAGGGTTCCACTAACAAGGCCGAGCAGTGGGTGTAGTAATGAAACTTCCTTCCGAAGTTCTCTAGAACTTCTAGGATGGTCTAGAGATGGTTCTGTAATTAGTCTGGCTTGTGTTTTGGTGTCTTCTCAGCCTCCGCGGGCCACGTTTAGCTCTTCCAGAGGGTTTAGGAGGAGGTGGTATCCTTTGAGGAGCAATTCCTCTTCAGGCCAAGCTCCATGGTCCTCGTTGGTGGCCGCCCATCCTGACGTGGGTCTTGCTTCCTTTCCAGAAGCTGAGCTGTGGCATGCAGGCTGATGAAGGGACCGACTGGTTACTCGAACTGCTGACCGAAGTCCAGCTTCAACAGTACTTCCTCCGCATCCGCGATGACCTCAACATCACTCGCCTGTCGCACTTCGAGTATGTCAAGAATGAGGACCTGGAGAAAATCGGAATGGGGAGACCGGGTGAGTGGCCCTTCAGCCCATCCTACCTTTATGGACTTAATTGCAAAATTAGGTGGAGAGGAGCAATTACAAGGTTTTTTAAACTCATTTCGAAGGCCAAAATTTCTTTCACTAAGTGAAACAGTTGTTAAGTGGGTTTTGCCTCATTTTACGACCTTTCTTGCCACAGTTGTTAAGTGAATCCCTGCAGTTGCTAAGTGAGTCACATGTTGTTAGGTGAATCTGGATTCCCCATTGACTTTATCAAAGGGTCTCAAAAGGGATCACGTGACTCTGGGAAACTGTAACCGTCATAAATATAAGTCAGTTGCCAGATCACGGGGCTGCTGCAACGGACGTTAAGTGTGAAAAACGATCAGAAGTCACTTTTTTTCAGCCCCGCTGTAACTTTGAACGGTCACTCAATGAACTGTTGTAAGACGAGGACTATCTATAACGCAGAAGAGCAATTTTTCCATGTGCAGGTAGTCCTCGACTTACGACCACAGTGGAGCCCACAAATTCCATTGCTAAGCAAGACAGTGAAATGAGTTGGGTCCCGTTTTACGACCGTTTTTGCCACTATTAAGCAAACCATCTCCGTTGTTAAGTGAATCGTTCGGTTGTTAAGCGAATCTGGCTTCCCCCATGGAGTTTTGTTTCTCGGAAGCTGGCTGGGAAGGTCGCCAAAGGGCATCACGTGACCCTGGGACCATTCCCACCATCCTAAATACATGCCGGTTGCTAAGCACCTGAATTTTGATCATGTGACCATGGGGATGTTGCAACGGTTGTTAAGTGTGAAAAATGGTCATAAGTCACTTTTTTTCAGTGCCATTATAAATTCAGTCACTAAACGAACTGTTTTAAGTCAAGGACTAGCTGTAAGCAAAGTTTGAGAACTTCTAATTCAGTATTTTGCAACTGGGTGGATTAGAGTGAAACGGAATTATTACCTAGCCCAGAAAAACTTCCGACACGGAGCAAATACGTAGAATGAGATATCTGGAGAGGACTCGATTTCTTTCTGGTTTTGTGACCGCTTGTTGTTTATTTCTGTAGGGCAGAGACGCCTCTGGGAGGCCGTGAAGAGGAGAAAGGCTGTATGCAAACGGAAATCCTGGATGAGCAAGGTCAGAGAGAGGGGACTCCTGAGGACTAGAAACTTGGCGGAATCTTTAAAAAGACAAAATAGAAAGGTTTATAGAACCGTCTTGAAGGAGGGTTGCTTTGGGCAAGATGCAGGAGTCACAATAATGTAGAAGAAAGGAAGTAGCCACCTTGACTGACTTTGAAAAACGATCATCGGATCAGACTGTGATTTGGTTAGTCCTGGGATGGCTCACCACCAGGAAATCCCAGGACCGCTAAGTAACTTGGGAAAGTGGAAATTATACTCTTAAGAAAAGACAATGGCAAACAAGCTTGATTGCCAAGAAAGCAATCAGTTAGTAAAAATACTTTTTAGAGGAAAGCGCCAGAGTTACATGTTAGGTGTATTACATTACTAAGTAAATACATAGAGGTGTAAGGTTATGTACACAGGTGTACTTAAGTTAAATATGATACTGGTTAGTGACAGGATAAGGCATAAAAGGAAATTGGGCTAAGAAGCATTGGAAGAAATATAGGAGAAGAAAAATTAAATGGATAAAATCAGAACATTAAGAAAATAGGGCCCAAACCCTATTTTAGAGTGAACCTAGTGGTTAAGGCACCAGGCTAGCAGCCAGGAGATGGTGAGTTCTAGTTCTGTCTTAGACACGAATGCCGGATGGGGGACTTTGCCCAATCACCAGGAGGCTCTGAGTTCGAGTCTCACGTTAGCCATGACAGCTGGCTAGGTGACTTTGGGCCAATTTCCAGGAGACAGGGAGTTCTAGTCTCGCCTTAGGCATGAAAACCACCTGGGTGACTTTTGGCCAGTCACCAGGAGACAGTGAGTTCTAGTCCTGCCTTAGACATCAAAGCTGGCTGGGTGTCTTTCGGCCAATCACCAGGAGACTGTGAGTTCTAGTCTCCTCTTAGACATGAAAGCCGGCTGATTGTCTTTGGATCTGTCACCAGGCGACGGTGAGTTCTAGTCTCGCCTTAGACATGAAAGCTGGATGGGTGACTTTGGGCCTGTCGCCAGGAGACTGGGAGTTCTAGTCTCGCCTTAGGCATGAAAACCACCTGGGTGACTTTTGGCCAATCACCAGGAGACAGTGAGTTATAGTCCCACCTTAGACATGAAAGCTGGCTGGGTGTCTTTCGGCCAATCACCAGGAGACGGGGAGTTCTAGTCCCGCCTTAGACATGAAAGCCGGCTGATTGTCTTTGGATCTATCACCAGGCGACGGTGAGTTCTAGTTCTGCCTTTGTCATGAAAGCTGACTGGGTGACTTTGGGCTTCTTTCTCAACCCAACCTACCTCACAGGGTGATCGTTGTGTGGAAAATAGGAGGAGAAAGGCATATTAAGTTATAGGAAGGATAAAAATAAATTTAAAAAAAACCCCCCAGAATTGTTCTCGCTCACAACTTCGGTCCCTCTGTTGTCCGCACAGGTGTTCAGCGGGAAGCGCCCCGACTCGGAGATGCAGCCGCTGCCCCCGAGTCTCCTGAGCAAGCAGTCAAGCCCGGTGGCCCTCGAAGAGGCCCAACAGCAGGCCCTGACCTGCCTCATCAGCGAGAAGGACCTGGCGTTGCTGGAGAAACTGGGCGACGGTTCTTTTGGGGTGATGCGCCGCGGGGAGTGGTGCGCCCCGTCAGGCAAGGTGGTAAGCGAGTACGGTGTGTGTGTGCTGCTTGCGGCTTGCCGTATTTTATTTAAGACAGTGTTTCTCAATCTTGGCAGTTTGAAGATGTGTGGACTTCAACTCCCAGAATTCCACAGCCAGCAACGCTGGCTGGGGAATTCTGGGAGTTGAAGTCCACACATCTTCAAATTGCCCAGGTTGAGAAACACTGATTTAAGAGAAGACTTATTCCTGGGATGTTGGGATGAGAATAAAATCTCATAGAGGCGATTTAGATCTTTTCTTGGAATTCAGACAGTTAGAAATAAAACCGAGATTAAAAATCTAATAGAAAATATTTATTTCAGTACAAAAACAATAAATCCTGAATAAACTACATTTTGCTGAGTGACACGACCGTTCAGGTCAAGAGCTAAGGCAGAAGAGAAGAATAATTGTGACTTAGGAATGCACACATGCGTACAACTCATATCATGTGTTCTACCTGTATTGGAATGTACCATAATATTAAATAGGGGTGCATCACTCTGCATCACATACAACTGACAATATTCACACCGTGACATGGGAGTAAGTTCCGTCCAAGAACGGACTTAGGAAAGTTGAAGAGGTGTTGATTTCAACTCCCAGAATTCCCCAGCCTCTGAGGAGTTGAATTCTGGGAGTTGAAGTCCACAGGTCTTCAAAGCGGCCAAGGTTTGGACGCCTGGACTAGATGCTCTTTGGGGGTCCCTCCCAGGTTCACGATTATAAAGTGCAAACTCAGAAACAGAAGGAAGAGCCTGTAAGGAAAAGGGCGCAATCCTCAGAATTGAAAATACTACGGGTAATCCTCAATTTATGACCACAATTAAGGGCAAAACTTATGTCACTAAGTGAGACATTTATTATCAGCTTTGCCCCATTTTACGGCTTTTCTTTGCACTGCATAGCACGGTTGTTAAGGGAATCTAGTTTCCTCATTGACTTGTTGGGGGGTCGCAAAATAGTGATCACGTGATCCCCAGGCACTGTGCCACTGTCATAAATATGAGTCAGTTGTTAAGCATGTGAGTGTAAATCACCTGACCATGAGGATGCTGCACTTATGGATTGTTCATAAGTGTGAACAATGGTCATAACTCCTTTTTTCTCAGGGCCATTGTAACTTTGGACGGTCACTAAGCAAACTGTTGTAAGCCGAGGACTACCTGTATTGTTACAGGGAATCCTTGACTTATGACCAAAGTGGAGCCAAAATTTCAGTTGCTAAGTAAGACAATTATAAATAGCACTAGCGCTTAGACTTATATGCCGCTTCGCAGTGCTTTACAGCCCTCTCTAAGCGGTTTACAGAGTCAGCCTCTTGCCCCCAACAATCTGGATCCTCATTTTACCGACCTCGGAAGGACGGAAAGCTGAGTCAACTTGGAGTCAGTCAGGATCGAACTGCTGGCTGTGGGCAGAGTCAGCCTGCAATACTGCATTCTAACCACTGCGCCACCATGGTTGATAAGGGAGTTTTGTCCCATTTTAGAAACTTTCTTGGCACAGTTGTTAAGTGAATCACTGCGGTTGTTCAATTCATAACACGGTTATTAAGCGAATCCGGCCTCCCTTCCACAGCTGAACGTGGCGGTCAAATGTCTGAAGACGGACGTCCTGAACCAGCCGGAAGCCCTGGACGACTTCATCCGCGAGGTCAACGCCATGCATTCCCTGGACCACGTCAACCTCATCCGGCTCTACGGGGTAGTGCTCTCCAACCCCATGAAGATGGTGAGGGACCCACCGGGCTTCAAAAAACCCCACAAAACCCTGGAAAAAGACCCCCGGAGTGGAGAATGGGGACGGGGGTTCGCAGGGACGTCGGATCTTGATACGGGTAGTCCTCAACATAACGACCGTAAATTGTGGTCATAAGATGGTCCTGAAGTGAGTCACGACGTGATTGCACCCCATTTTGCAACCTTTTTTGCGGCGGTCATTAAGTGAACCCATGGTAATTAAGCGAGTCCCGACAGTAGTTAAGCATACCCAGCAGTTGTTAAACGAGTCCCAGTAATCATTAAACAAGTTCCAGCAATCGTTAAGCGAGTCCTGGCAGTCGTTTAGGATAGTCAGTCATTAAGCAAGTCCTGGCAGTTGTTAAGGATACCTAGTAGTCATTAAGTAAGTCCCAGCAATTAAGCGAGTCCCGGCAGTCGTTAAGCATACCCAGCAGTCATTAAGCAAGTCCCGGCAGTCGTTAAGCATACCCAGCGGTCATTAAGTGAGTCGTTAAGCATTCCTGTAATGACTACACCCACAGTATATTTGGTGGACGTGGTTTCTTGTGGGCTTCCTACGAAGAGTTTAACCCGGTTCTTGGGGCCCCTTTGCCGCTTAGGTGACCGAACTGGCCCCGCTGGGCTCGCTGCTGGACCGCCTGCGGAAGAACCAGGGCCACTTCCTGATCGCCACCCTCTGCCACTACGCCATCCAGATCGCCCGCGGCATGGCCTACCTGGAGTCCAAGCGCTTCATCCACCGGGATCTGGCCGCCCGGAACATCCTGCTGGCTGCCAATGACCTGGTCAAGATTGGAGACTTCGGCCTCATGCGCGCCTTGCCCAAAAACAACGACCACTACATCATGCAGGAGCATCGCAAGGTCCCCTTCGCCTGGTGAGAGTCGGCCAAGGACACTGGGCTGCATTCGCACAGCACGCCAAAGCTGGTATTGTCCTGTTGTTGTTGGTCCATGGTGCTCTCTGAGCTTGGCAGTTTTCTTGGCAGACGTTTCATTACCCAACTAGGTAACATCATCAGTGTTAGAAGGGAGTAGAGTGGGGGGAGGACTGTGAGGTCCTTGGTGCTCTCTGAGCTTGGCGGGTGTTTTTTACAAACATTTCATTACCCATCTAGGTAACATCATCAGTGCTAGAAAGGAGTGGGGAGGGGAGGAGGAGGACTGTGACGTCCTGGGTGCTCTCTGAGCTTGGTGGTTTTGTTGACGGACGTTTTATTACCCAGCGAGGTAGCATCATCAGTGCTAGCTGGTGATATTACACTAGATTGTCGTGTAGCACTACTACATTTGGTAATGAAGCAGCTGCAAGAAAACCACCAAGCTCAGAGAGCATCAAAGGTTCCACAGTCCTCCTTGTTCCAGGCCTGATGATGTTGCCTAGTTGGGTCATGAAACATCCGCAAGAAAACCACCAAGCTCAGAAAACACCAAGGAGCCCCACAGTCCTTCTCCTCCTCCTCCTCCTCCCCCTCTTCCCTTCTAGCACTGATGATGTTCCCTAGTTGGGTCATGAAACATCTGCAAGAAAACCACCAAGCTCAGAAAACACCAAGGAGCCCCACAATTCAACCCTGAGTTAAAATATGCCCCATCAGAACCCGTTATCTTAAATTATAACCCATTTTCTCGCTTCACGAATGCATTGGAACATATCTACAGGGATAATCAAAAAGATGCCACATTGATTCCTGATGATTGCCAGCCAGCCCGCCTTCCTGCCTAGAGCAGGACTAGAACTCACCGTCTCCTGGTGATTGGTCCAAAAGCTGGCTTTCTTCCTAAGGCGGTACTAGAACTGACGGTCTCCTGGTGATTGGCCCACCCAGCCTGCTTTGCTACCTAAAGGGGGATTAGAACTCCCGGACTCCTGGCGATTGGCCCAAAGTCAGTTGACTTTCAAGCAGGACTAGAACTCAGATCTCCCCAGATTCTGGTCTCTTGCGCCTTAACCACTAGAGTCTGAGCATGCACCCATGACTCTCTTAACTAACCAGGTTAAGTGACGGAGTGAGAATAAATCTCACAGAGGCGAAATAGATCGTTCTCCCGGAATTCAGACATTAGAAATAAAAACCGGAATTTAAAAGTCTATGTAAAATATTTATTTCGGTACAAAAACAATAAAATCTCATTTGTTTACATCTCTGCTATAAAATGCGACTTCCTCAGTCGGAAGCCAGAAGAAGAAGGATAGAATGGCGTTTTAGGAATGCACACATGCGTACAAGAACATATCAATCACGTGCTCAGGAATGAACCATTGTATTAGATAGGGATGCAGCTCCCTGCATATACATACAACAGACAATAATCACACTGTGACATTAAGCATTGAAGACACGCTCTCCAGCGCACTCACAGGTTGATGGGGACCAGAAAGCTCCATTCCTTTTGGACCTTGGGAGTGGATTATGGGATCAGTGGGTCTCGAAGAGGCCTTGGGTGTGACCACCTCTCTTTCTCCTTTCTCTCCCCCACCTGGGCTGCCCCCCCGCCATGGATCAGGTGTGCTCCAGAGAGTCTGAAGACACGCACCTTCTCCCACGCCAGCGACACCTGGATGTTTGGCGTGACCCTCTGGGAGATGTTTACCTATGGACAGGAGCCGTGGGTTGGCCTTAACGGCAGCCAGGTATGACGGGGAAGGCAGGGGGTGTGCAGACAGTCCTCGACTTGCGACCCCAACGGACCCCAACATTTCTGTTCCTAAGCGAGGCACTTAAGTGAGTTTTGCCCCTATTTTATGACTTTCCTTGCCATCGTTGTTAAGCGAATCACTGCAGTTCTTAAGATAGTAACCTGGTTGTTAAGTGAATCCAGTTTCCCCATTGATTTCGTTTGTCAAAGAAGGTCGTAAATTTATGACATGCGATTGTCCTAAATAGGAGTCCGCTGCTAAGCTTCCGAATTTTTATTACAAGAAGTCCTCAACTTATGACCATAATTGAGCCCAGCGTTTCTGTTGTTAAGCGAGACATTTGCTATGTTTTGCCCGATTTTACGAGTTTCCTGGCCCACGGTTGTTGAGTGAATCACTGCAGTTGATAAAATTAGTAATCCGGTTGCTAAGTGAATCTGACTTCCTCGTTGACTTTGCTGGTCAGAAGGTCGCAAAAGGGGATCACATGACCTTGGGACACAGCAACGGTCATAAGTATGAACCAGATGCCAAGCGTATGAATTTTGATCATGTGACCTTGCAGACGCCGCAATGGTCGTAACTATGAAACATGGTCGTTAGTCACTTCTTTCAAAGGTAACTTTGAACGGTCACTAAATGAACTGTTGTAAGTGGAGGACTGCCTGTCCTTGACCACGGGGATGCTGCAACGACCCTAAGTGTGACAAAGTCACAAGTCCCTTCTTTTCACAGCCGTTGTAACTTGGAACGGTCATGAAACGAACGGTCGTAAGTCGAGGACCATCTATAACGCTTCCCAGGCGGGATCTTCCAACCGAAACCCCCCACTGGCTCTCCTAAACGTTGCTTTTCTCCCAATAAGATTCTGCACAAGATCGATAAGGAAGGGGAACAACTGGCCCGGCCCGAAGATTGCCCCCAGGATATCTACAACGTTATGTTGCAGTGTTGGGCACACAAACCGGAAGATCGGCCCACCTTCGTGGCTCTGCGGGATTTCCTCCTCGAGGTAAGGAACAAAGACCTAGTCACGGTCACTTCCCGTCTTGACTACTGCAATGTCCTATGCGTGGGGCGGCCCTTGAAAGCTATCCAAAACCTTTCAAGGGTTCAAAATGCAGCAGCCTGCGTGGTTCTTCTGTGTGCCCGTCTAGATTTGCACACGTCTCCCCTCTTTTGCGGGAGCTGCATGGGCTGCCGATTTGCTTCCGGCTCCAATTCAAGACGCTGCTTGTCACCTTCAAAGCCCTCCATGGCTTAAGGCCAGGTTACAGGTCGTCCTGGACTTACGACCACAATTGAGCTCAGAATTTTATGTTGCTAAGTGAGAAAAAGTGTTTTTTCTTCGGTGGGACTGATCAGGGCAACCTGGTCTACCCCAAATACGGGACAGAGCACACTGCTGCTGTTTTTAATCTTTCAGCCCCAATCCAGGGGCTATCGCAAGCAGTCGCTTTCGCGACAAACTATTTTTGTAATAAATTTATGCTTTTACAACAAAAAACCCCTCCCCTTTATTTCTTTGTCGGTAAAAACATAAATTTAACACAAAAATGCTAAGTGAGAAATTTGTTGTGAGTTTAGCCCCGTTTTACAACTTTTCTCGCTGTATTTAAGTGGTGAATCACTGCAGTTCTTCAATTAGTAACATGATTGATATATATATAGAGAGAGATAATGGATAGATCAATAGAGAGAGATCACAGACAGACAGACAGGATACATCAATAGACATGATAGAGAGACAGACAGACAGATAGATGATAGATAGATAGAGATAGATAGATGGATAGATGGATAGATAGATTAGATAGACAGATAGATGATAGATGATAGATAGATGATAGATGATAGATGATATAGATAGATAGATAGATAGATAGATAGATAGATAGATAGATAGATAGATAGATAGATAGACAAATAGACAGACAGATAGATGATAGATGATAGATAGATAGATGATAGATAGATAGATAAATAGATGATAGATAGATAGATAGATAGATAGATAGATAGATAGATAGATAGATAGATAGATAGATAGATAGATAGATCAATAGACAGAGATCACAGACAGACAGACAGGATACATCAATAGATGATAGATGATTGATAGATAGATAGATAGATAGATAGATAGATAGATAGATAGATAGATAGATAGATAGATAGATAGATAGATAGATAGATTAGAGAGAGATATATAATGGATAGATCAATAGACAGAGAGATCAGACAGACAGGATACATCAATAGATGATAGAAGATGATAGATAGATAGATTAGATTAGAGAGAGAGAGAGAGAGAGAGAGAGAGAGAGAGAGAGAGAGAGAGAGAGAGATAATGGATAGATCAATAGACAGAGATCACAGACAGACAGGATAGAGAGATAGAGAGATAAGAGAGATATAATGGATAGATCAATAGAGAGAGATCACAGACAGACAGGATACATCAATAGACAGATGATAGATAGATAGATAGTTATCACCTATCTCCAGTCTATAACATGGTCCATTCACCAGTTCCATGAAAGTTCCACATCCATCTGCTCAACTCAGGTGACCCTGAAGGCACAGGTAAACCTCCAAGTGGCCTCAACGGCTCTCTAAAAAGGATGCAGTTTTTCTACAAGGAATATAATTCCTTCTATTCCCCATCATCCGGTTAGAGCCGAGGAAGCTTCTTGGATGAGAAGCAAAATGTCTTCAAAGAAAAAACAAGAAAGTCCAGTTGCCTCTTGAAAGAAGAAAAAAGCACCTTTGGGACAATGGATGATGGAGAATCTCCATAGATATCTGTCTGATAATAGTATAGGGCAGGGGTGGCCAAACTATGGTTCTTTGAGGACCTATGGACTTCAACTCCCAGAATTCCTGAGCCAGCCATGCATGCATGGCTAGCTCAGGAATTCTGGGAGTTGAAGTCCACAGGTCCTCAAAGAACCATAGTTTGGCCACCCCTGGTATAGGGTCTCCTGCTTCAGTAGGAGTTGGACTAGAAGACCTCCAGGGTCCCTCCCAACTCTCTTTAAATTCTGCCTAAGGAGTCCAGGAAAAAGGTTAATGTGCAGCTGCGTGAATTTCCAGCCAGTGCGGTGGATGATGGTCCCCAGAGACCCTTAGATTTTAAGCCCTATTTATCTGGAGCTCACAAAGTCAGGAAAAAAATTTGGTTTAGAGATGTCACCTGTCAATCTTCGCTTTCTCTTCCTTTCCCAGGCTCAACCCACGGATATGCGGGCTCTGCAGGATTTCGAAGAACCAGACAAACTTCTGATCCAGATGAACGATATAATTACAGTCATCGAGGGAAGGTATTCCTTACCTTATCATTTTATCTTGGATTTTTTTTTTAATCCCGCCTTTTGTTATTTGCATACATAATTCAAGGTGGCAGACATACCTAATACTTCTTCCATCTTTTCGCCACAACTAAGAACAACAACCCTGCCAGGTGGGTTGGTCTGAGAGAGGGGGACGTGGCCCCAGGGTGATCCAGCTGTCTTTTGTGCCTGATTAGAAATTTATTTATTTATTTATTGGTCGCATTTGTATGCCGCCCACTCCACAGAGACTCTGGGCGGCTCACAACAATAAAAATTTACATGCAACAATAAATATAAAAAGCATAAAAAACAATGATTATTAAAACTTTTAAAAAACATTAAAAGCAACAATTTAAAAACCCATACAATAAATCATTCATGGGGCCAAGAGTGATCGGTGTTGTATTAAAATCATTGGCCCCAGGCCTGTCGACAAAGCCATGTTTTTACTGCTTTTCTGAAGGCTGGCAGGGTGGGAATGATGCGGATCTCGGGGGGTAGTGTATTCCAGAGAGCTGGTGCCGCCACAGAGAAGGCCCTCGTTCGTGGGCCTGCCAGCCGACATTGTTTGGCTGATGGGACCACCAGCAGACAAACCCTGTGGGCTCTAATCGGTCTTAGGGAGGTATGTTGGAGAAGGCGGTCTCGGAGGTAAACTGGTCCTAAACCATGTAGGGCTTTAAAGGTAATCACCAACACCTTGAATTGCGCTCGGAGACCTATCACAGTCTCCTGGAGTTTAACCCAAAGTCACCCAACCAGGATTCATACTTAAGGTGGGACTAGAACTCCCTGTCTCCCAGTTTGTAGCCCGGTGCCCTGACCACTAGACCAAACTGGTGGTGAGGACACTGATGCTGGTTTGAAGATGTGACCATTTTCGGCTTGTTTGCAGGGAGCAAAATTTCAGAGTTTGCTTCTTTCTGCTCTTTAAACCACAATTTCCCAGCCCGCCTCCTCCTCTCCCCAAATCCCCTCCCTTCTAGCACTGATGATGTTACCTAGCTGGGTAATGAAACGTCTGCAAGAAAACAAGCAAGTTCTGAGAGCACCAAGGACCCCACAGTCCTCCTCCTCCTCTCTTCCCCAAACCGTCTCCCTTATAGCACTGATGATGTTACCTAGTTGGGTAATGAAATGTCTGTAAGAAAACCATCACACTCAGAGAACACCAAGGACCCCACAGTTTTCCACCTCCTCCTCCTCTGCAAACCCCTCTCCCTTCTAGCATTGATGATGTTACCTAGTTGGGTAATGAAACATCTGTAAGAAAACCATCAGAGAACACCAAGGACCCCACAGTTTTCTACCTCTTCCTCCTCCTCTCTGCAAAGCCCACTCCCTTTTAGCATTGATGATGTTACCTAGTTCAGTCATGAGATGTCTGCGAGAAAACCACCAAGCTCAAGAGACCCCCCAAGGACCCCACAGTCCTCCTCCCCCTCCTCTCTCTTTCTTTCAGACTTCACTTTTCCTTCTCATCTTCCTCCTCCTTCCACTCTTCTCCTTGTACTCTTCTCCTCCTCCTTATTCTTTTTTTCCTCCTCCCTCCACTACCACCATCCCTTCCCCTCTTCCTCTCCCTTTCTCCACCCCCTTCCCAACGTCCTAGTTTACGGACAACCTGGTTGGATAAGAATTTCTAACCCAGAGGTCTTCAAACTTGGCAACTTTAAGACTTGCGAACTTCAACTCCCAGAATTCTCTAGCAAGCTATGCTGGCTGGAGAATTCTGGGAGTTGAAGTCCACACGTCTTAAAAGTTGCCAAGTTTGGAGACCCGTGCCCTAACACATGGGAAGGGGCTAGGAGTGAAGACCTCTGTTACCAATTGGATGATTTCTAAACCTACTAGATTCCTACTGCCACATTTCCTTGGTGCCCACCTGAACCAGTACAGGTAGTCCTTGATTTACGACCGCAATTGAGCCTAAAAGTTAAGTTTGCTAAGGTACACACTTGCTGAGTGAGCTTTGCCCCATTTTACGACTTTTCTTGCCACTGTTGTTAAGTGAATCACTGCAGTTGTTGAGTCGGTAACCTGGTTGTCAAGTGAATCTGGCTTTCCCACTGACTTTGTTCGTCGCAAGGTCGCAAAAAGGGATCGCGTGACCCACCCACCCCGGGAACACTGCGACCGTCGTAAATATGAGTCGGTTACTAAGCGTCTGAATTTGGATCACGTTGACCACCGGGGATGCTGCAACGGTCGTAAGTGTGAAAAACGGTCCTAAGTCACTTTTTTCAGTGCGGTTGTAACCCTGAACGGTCTCTAAATGAACTGTTATAAGTCGAGGACTACCTACGCATTCAGGATGTAATAATTCCTGTGTTCAAATAGCATTTTCCCCATATTGAGTGGCCTTCCTTCACGAGGGGTTCATACGACAGCAGAAAGGGCGTTTAAAGCATGTTTTAATTGTTAACTTCAGGAAAACGCAGACCGCTTTTGATTATGGCAAGATGGCAGAATAACAGAGTTGGAAGGGCCCTTGTAGGTCATCTAGTCCAACCCCCTGTCCAAGCAGGAGACTACACTATTTCTGACAAATGGCAGTCCAGTCTCTTCTTGAAAGCTACCAGGGATGAAGCTCCCACAACTTCCTAAGGCAACTTCATTTCCATCAGTTGATTGTTGATTGAGAAAATTCCTCCTTATTTCCAGGTTGAATCTCTCCTTGATCAGTTTCCATCCATTGTTCCTTGTCTGGCCTTCAGATGCTTTGGAAAATAGCTTGACCCCCCTCCTCTCTGTGGCAGCCCCTCAAATACTGGAAGACTGCTTTCGTGTCTCCCCTGGTCCTTCTCTTCACTAGACTAGCCATGCCCAGTTCCTGCAACCGTTCATCGTATGTTTTAGCCTCCAGTCCCCTCATCATCCTGGTTGCTTTTCTCTGCACTTTTTCTAGACTCTCAACATCTTTTTTATAGTATCGAAAGCCAGATTTAATTCCTTAGTGGGTTGTGTGAACGCCTCCGGTGCATTTGGTGAGCCCAGCCTGAGCGTGTTCTGGGATGTGAGCCAGCCTTTGGAAGAAGACACGAACTTTATGGGAAGAAAGTTTTGGTCACCACATTACAAAAAAGATGTTGAGACTTTTGGAAAAAGTGCAAAGAAGAGCAACTAAGATGATCGAAGGCCTGGAGACTAAAACATAGGAAGAACGGTTCCAGGATTTGGGTTTGGCCAGTCTAGAGAAAAGAAGGACTGGGTGGGTGGTGGAAGACAGTCTTCCAGTCTTTGAGGGGCTCCCACAAAGAAGAGGGAGGTCAACTTATTCTCCAAAGCACCAGAAGGCAGGACAAGAAACAATGGTTTTGAAACTAATCAAGGAGAGAAGCAACCTGGAATTAAGGAGAAACTTCTTTAACAGTGAGGACAATTAACCAATGGAACTGCTTGCCACCAGAAGTTGTGGGTCCTTTATCACTGGAGGTTTTCAAGAAGAGACTGGACAGCCACTTGTCTGAAATGCTATAGGATCTCCTGCTTGAGCAGGGGGCTGGACTAGAAGACCTCCAAGGTCCCTTCCAGCTCTGTTCTGATTCTGAAAGTTAGTTTTGGAAAACGCTGGCTAGCCTGAAGGGGTGAGTGGAAGCTCAGCCCACAGCCACGTCCCTCATGTCATCCTCAGTGCAGAACCGGAGGTGTGGATTTGGCGTCATTGTGACTCATCCCCTTAACTCTGGAGAGGTGCCAGCTGTTGACTTGGCACAGTGAAAGTCTGTCCGTTCTTTCTGGGTGGAGTGGCTCAGATAAGTGAAGCAGCATAAAATTAGCCAGAGCTTTGGAGGTTAGAATCATAGGATTGGAAGGGACCTTAGAGGTCTTCTAGTCCACCCTCAACACCGTGTGCAGACGTCTTCAAACCGTTTTGGGCAAAAGGCTGTCCCGTCTTTCCTTGTAAACCTCCAGGTACAGCTAGTCCTCGAGTTACGACCACAATCGAGCCCAACATTTATGTAGATAAGCGAAAGACTTTATTAAGTGGGGTTTGCCCCATTTTACGACTTTTCTTGCCACAGTTGTTAAGTGAATCACTGCATTTCTTAAGTTAGTCACTTACGTTAAGAGAAAGGAACTGACGCAAAGTCACCCAGCTGGCTCTCGTGCCTAAGGTAATACTAGAACTCATCGTCTCCTGGTGATTGGCTCAAAGTCATCTAGCTCAGGGGTCTCCAACCTTGGCAACTTTAAGACCTGTGGACTTCAACTCCCAGAATTCCTCAGCCAACTGCTGGCTGAGTGTTAGCGGAGAAATCACTCCGTAGGTCGATGGATCGTTGCTCCTTTGAAAACATACTTACTTAGAAAATAAAACCCGAGATTCAAATCTAATTAACAAAATATTTATTTCAGTAGAAAATAATAAAATGATCCTTATTAGACTACATCTTATCGGCTAAGGAAATAAATCAGTTCTACCTTCGGTAGAGATGGCGATGAGAAGAGGAAGGAGGAAACCTCTGGAATGCAGACATGCGTAATAGAATATACGCCATAGATACAAGAAACAGTAGAAAAACATAGAGATGCACAACTGGCAATATTCATATCATGACACTGAGGAACTCTGGGAGTTGAAGTCCACAGGTCTTAAAGTTGCCAAGGTTGGAGACCCCTGAGCTAGCTGGCACTTGTGCTTAAGGTGTGACTAGAACTCACCATCGCCTGCTGATTGGCCCAAACTCACTCAGCTGGCTTTAATGCCTAAGACAGGACTAGAACTCACCATCGCCTGGTGATTGCTATGCTGGCTGGGGAATTCTGGGAGTTGAAGTCCCCATGTCTTAAAAGTGGCCAAGTTTGAGAAACTGAGTTACGAGAACTTTCCTTATGTCTTCATTGTGGCCAACCTCAATATCTGGACCTCTTGGGACCGTCCTAAGTCCACCCCTTCCCCATGGGTTGGATTATAACTCTTCTGATCAGCCCCACACTGCAGGGAGAGATCGAAGCTGGGGGAAATTGGGTATGTCTCTTTTAATGAAAAGAAGGACCAGGGATGACATTTTGATTTTAGATTTATTTAGATTTAGATTTATTATTAGAGCTGGAAGGGACTTTGTAGGTCATCTAGTCCAACCCTCTGCTCAAGCAGGAGTTCCTACACCATTTGAGATAGATGGCAGTCCAGTCTCTCCTTGAAGGTCGCAAGTGTTGGGGCTCTCACAACCTCCGCTGGCAAGCTGTTCCACTGGTTGATCGCTCTCACCATGATAGCATCTTCCAATATTTGAGGGGCTGCCACAAACAAGAGGGAGTCAGCCTATTCTTAAATCACCTGAGGGTAGAACAAGAAGCAATGGATGGAAACTAATCAAGGAGAGAAGCAACCTGGAATTAAGGAGGAATTTCCTGAAAGTGTGGACAATTAACCAGTGGAACTGCTTGCCACCAGACTTTGTGGGTGCTCCATCACTGGAGGCTTTTAAGAAGAGATTGGACAACCATTTGTCTGAAATGATATATAGGGTTTCCTGCTTGAGCAGGGGGTTGGACTAGAAGACCTCCAAGGTCCCTTCCAATTCTGTTAAGGAGAGAAGCCACTTAGAATTAAGGAGAAATTTCCTGAAAGTGAGGACAATTAACCAGTGGAACTGCTTGCCACCAGAAGTTGTGATTTCTCCATCACTGGAGGCTTTTAAGAAGAGATTGGACAGCCATTTGTCTGAAATGGTATAGCATTTGCTGCTTGAGCAAGGGGTTGGACTAGAAGACCTCCAAGGTCCCTTTCCAACTCTTATTTGGAACGGTTGGAAAAATCGAAAGAGAAGGCTGAAGCAGACCTAGGCTTGGGAGATTTGTGGGGTGGGGGTGGGGGAAGGACCCTAGCTTGCTGCCCCCTCCCTCCCTCCCTGCCTTCCGGCACAAGCCGGCTGTTAGTCACCTCCTGGGCAAGATTTGTGTGTCTTGAGGGCTTGGCTGCTTCCAGCCCAGCTTTGAGTGTTGCGTTGTTAATTGTAGGGAGGCGGTTTGTAACCGGAGCCAGGAAAGGCTGGGTGTAGTTTGATGCCAATCCTGACGGTGTCCGCCCGCCCCCACCCAGATTACATCATGCCATGCCTTGCCGTGCGCGGAGTGATGCGGCGCACAGAAAAAGCCGGTCTCTCCCATCAGAGAGAGAGAAATAGAGAGAGAGTCGGACAGGCTGAGAACAAACCAGCTTATAAACCCTGGGTGTTCGGAGTAGGATCCACGCGGGGATGAATTTCCCAGGACAGGTGACTGCGGTGGACAGGTGGGGTTTGGGGTAGTGGGATGGCGGGATGAAGGAAGAGAAGAGTTGACCCTTGTTGACAAGCGGGTTGGTCTAGAGGACCTCCGGGGTCCCTTCCAATTCTATTATTCTGCTGTGTTATTCTCTTTGCTATTTTTTTCTCCTTTTTGGATTTGCACAAGACTTGGCATTGCTGATTCCCCGAAAGGATGAGTTCACGCACAAGACCCCAAACCTGAGTTTATTTATTTATTTAATGTTTGTTTGTTTTTTTGTCGGAGTTATATGGAGTTACTTGGAAATGCTTGGCTGGCTAAGGTTAACATGTTGACTGGATGTGTTCCCTGGGGGATCGGTCTGACCTGTACACACATGTTGTATGAACTCCGCCGGTTGGGTTAGCTCCTGGGTCAGGGGGGGATATACAAAACCAGAAATGCATGGATTCAGGGATCGAGTGATTTTGTTTCTCAGAGCGGTGGGTCTGCCCCAAAAATGTGAATTTTTCGGGTTGTGTTGGGAGGGAGGGAAAAACCAGAATCAGATTTAATATTTTTTAATGTTTGATTGGGTGCGTTTCTGAATTCTGCACAATATATAAGTTATCCTCGACTTACGACCCCAATGGAGCCCAACATTTCTGTTGTTAAATGAGATATTTCTTTAAGTGAGTTTTCCCCGTTTTGACAACCTTTGCCACCGTTGTTAAGTGAATCAGTGCCGTTTGTTCAGTCAGGAACGTGGTTGTTAAGTGAACCTGGCTTCCCCATTGATTTTGCTTTGTCAGAAGATCCTGGAAACACTGCGACCGTCATAAATATGAACCAGTTACCAAGCAACTGAATTTTGACCACGGGGATGTTGCAAAGGTCATAAATGAAAAATAGTCGTAACTCACTTTTTTCAGTGCCGTTGTAACTTTGAACGGTCACTAAATGAACTGTTGTAAGTCGCGGACTATCTGTAAACATCTCCCAATGCATTCCTGGAAATTTCCATAAGCAAATTCTAGCCAAAAGTAGTATTTCTGGTTGTTTTAAACCTTCCTTTTCCAACTTGGTGCCCGCCGGACACTAAACTGCACTTAGATCACAGATAGTCCATATAGGTAGTCCTCAAATTACGACCATTTGTTTAGTGACCGTTCAAAGTTATAACAGCGCTGAAAAAAGCGACTTGGGACCATTTTCCCACCCGTGACGACCATTGCCGCATCCCCGTGGTTACGTGATCAAAATTCAGACGCTTGGCAACTGACTCGTGTTTATGACGGTCGCACACTCCCGGGGTCACGTGGTCCCCTTTTGTGAGCTTCTGGCAAGCAAAGTCAACGAGGAAGCCAGATTCGCTTAACGACCGTATGAGTAACTTAACAACTGTAGGGATTCACTTAACTGTGGCTAGAAAAGGTCGTAAAAGGGGGCAAAATTCACTCCACTGTCTCGCTTAGCAACAGAAATTTTGGGTTCATTTGTGGTCGTCAGTTATGTCATCTATCTATCTATCTATCTCTATATCACTATCTCTATCTCTCTTTCATCTATATATATTACTATCTTCTATCACTATATTTCTATCCATCTATCCATCCATCCATACACACACACACACATGTATCTATCTATCTATCCTATCTATCTATTTTATCATCTGTCTATGTCTCATCTATTTATCTTTCATGTATCAATCAATCTACCTACCTACCTACTTGTCTTTCTTTCTTTCTTTCTTTCTTTCTTTCACTGGAAGTTTTTAACAAGGGATTGGACAGCCACTTGTCTGAGATGGTATAGGGCAGTGATGGCAAACCTTTTTCTTCTTGTGTGCCAATAATGGGAGCGCGCACGCTAGTGCAAGTGCATGCCAACACACAACACCCCCCCACGTGCGGCACACTGCGCATGCGTGCATCCCTACATATCCCTCCCCCCCCCGGTTGGGCTGTTTTTCACCCTCAGTCTTTTCTGAAGTCTTGGGAGTGAGAAAAACAGCCCAACGGGCAAACCGGAAGTACGTTTTTCCGAACTTCCGGTTTGCCCATTAGGCCATTTTTCGCACTGCGGAGGCTTCAGGGAAGCCTCCTGAAGCCTGGGGAGGGCAAAAACGGCCTTCCCCAAGGCCGAAAATCAGCTAGCCAGCGCGCATGCGCACTGGAGCTGACATAGGGCAACGTCTCACGTGCCCTCAGATATGGCTCCGCGTGCCACCTGTGGCACGCATGCCATAGGTTCACCATCATGGGTATAGGGTCCCCTGCTTGAACGGGGTTGGACTAGAAGACCTCCAAGGTCCCTTCCAACTCGTGTTATTCTGTTAAATTTCCTATCTTTTTAATCTGCAGGACTACAAATCCCATGGTCTGCGCTGACTGGGGATCGGTTTGGTCCCCTGCAACAGGTTTTCAATATTTTGCAAAGTATTTTTTAACCTCCAACACTGGAAGTTTTTAAGAAGATGTTGGACAACCATTTGTCTGAAGTAGTGTAGGGTTTCCTGCCTAAGCAGGGGGTTGGACTAGAAGACCTCCAAGGTCCCTTCCAACTCTGTTACTATTATTATCATTATAACCTGAAATATAGGTATTCCTGGACTTAAGACTGCAATTGAGTCTAACATTTTTATTACTAGGCCAGAAAAGTATTAAGTGAGTTGTGCCCCATTTTACAACCTTTCTTGCCATAGTCATTAAGTGAATCATGGCAGTTGTTAAGTTAGTAACGCGGCTGTTAAGTGAATTCAACTTCGCCATTGACTTTGCTTGTCAGACGGTCGCAAAAGGGGATCACATGACCCCGGGGACACTGTGTCTGTCATAAGTATGAGTCAGTTGCCAAGTGTTTGACTTGATCACGTGACCATGGGGATTCTGCAACGGTCATAAGTGTGAAAAACGGTCACAAGTCACTTTTTTCAGTGCCGTTATAACTTTGAACCGTCACTAAACGAACGGCTGTTTAAGTCGAGGACTATCTGTACAAGGTCAGAGAAACTTTGAGTGAGTGTCGTCAGCGAGTTTTCCTTTCCAGCTCCAGTTAAACTAGTAGAGCTGCCTTCCCCCAAGGCACTCTACCTGGGTACAGATCGACCTGTTTGCTGACTCAGAAAGTGATCCAGCTGAATGCTCCAAGCCTCAAAAACAAACCGGGTTTAAGGCTAACTAAGCTTAATGTCCTTTCAGCCTCTGCTGCAAATTTTTAACAGGGCAAGTTAAGCAAAGGGGTGTTTGAGGCAAGGGAGGTCAAAAAAGAGCAGTGGCAAGCGAAACCCCCCCGCTACTGATAGAAAAAGAAGGACAGAGTTTTGGTTTGACACCATTTTGACTTTTTTGACCTTTGTTCGCCCGCAGACACTCCCTTAAATCAGTATTTGTCAACTGAAGGAACTTTTTAAGATGTGTGGACTTCAACTCCCAGAATTCCCCAGCCAGCATAGCTTACTCTCTTGCAGTCCCTTCCTCTGCAATTTCTCCACTTTAACGGGTAAAAGAAAAGGCGTGGCTCATTGGGGGATTCTGGGAGTTGAAGTCCAAAGTTGCCAAGGTTGAATTAAATGGATAAATATGGACATTTGGAGCAGAGGAACAGAGGCCTTTGCAGGCATGGGCAGCCCAGCACTCTGAGGCGTCGGGGGCAGGGGCGGGTTCCTATTTTTTTTTACTACCACTCTGTGGGTGTGGCTTATTTTGTGGGTGTGGCTTGCCAGCCATGTGACCGGGTGGGTGTGGATTCTCGGACTGCTGAAGGGAGGGGAACTGAGATAGATCCTGCCGCCCATTACCCCTCCCCTCAGCAGCTCGAGAAGCCTCGAATGTGCGAAAATGCCTAGGATCATCACTGCACGTTCGTGGCTTCTCGGACTGCTGAAGGGAGGGGAATGGAGATAGCTCCTGCCGCCCGTTTTTTCAGCATCTCATGTGCTCCCTCAGCCATCCTCCCCTGCTTGGACTCACTGTCGGGTAGGAAGGCAGCGCATGCACAGTGCCGGAAGCTCAGCTTCTGGGCATGCGCAGAAGAATTTTTTAAAAAAATTTAAAAAATATTTTTTTTAATGGCGGCGCCCAGGCACCGGCAACCGACCGCACCAGTACTGTGATGTCACCAGCGGGCCGCTACCGGTGCTATAGAGTGGACCGCACCAGTAGGAACCCACCACTGGTCGGGGGGATACTAGAAACTGTCTTCAGGAGCCCCACAGAAACTGACAAAAAGGCAAATGTTCTGCTTGCAATAATTGAAGCTGCAGATCAAATGTTTTGGTGTTGTTTTTTTTTTAAATTTAGTTTTGGCAAACTCATGACTGTTGGGGGAGAGAGCTGGTGGACAGCTGGGCTTTTGTGCCCCACACCAGCCCTGGTTCCTCCCGGGGGTGGCTGTCTCCTGATCTTACCTGTGACTCATTCTATATGGGCCGGCCGGCCGGCTCTGCCCATGTTTCCTGTTTACCTTCCTGGCAAGCCTCGCCAAGTCATTACTCAGCGTGGGCAGGGAAGGAGAGGAAAGGGCCTTCCTGCATGTAGGAGCCAAGACGGTCCCAGGATTAGTCTTTGGGCAAACCATGGTTTATTTGAGAGATGGCTCCCTTTTTTCGCAAATGGCAAACCAGCTGGCTGGATTTGAGGGTTTGGCTGCAGAAATGGCCTGCAAAACCTGTCTCTAACCAGTCTGACCTGGTCATTGGCTGTTTTCTAAGTAGTCCTCAATTTATGACCGTTTGTTTAGTGACCATTCAAAGTTACGATGGCACTGAAAAAAGAGATTGATGATGGTCCCCCCCCCCACCATTGCACCATCCCTGTGGTCATGCTGTCAAAATTTGGACACTTGGCACCTGACTCATACATACGATGGTTGCAGCGTTGCCGGATCACGTGATTCGCCTTTAGCGACCTCCTGCCAAGCAAAGTCAAGGGGGGGGAGCCAGATTCACTGAACAACCGAGTTGCTAACTTTTTAACAGCTGCAGGGATTCACGTAGCAACGGTGGCCGGAAAGGTCGTGAAACGGGGCGTAACTCACTTAGCAACCGTCTTGCTTAGCAATGGAAACATTGGGTTCCATCGTGGTCGTAAGTCGAGGACTATCTGTAGTCCCAAGCCAGCCAACCAAAGGCTGGACCCAATTGAGGTGGCCATGTTGTATGAATGCGGTCTCTAGGGTTGGCCGTTGTCGCTTTTGCCAGTAGTGATGTGCAAAGCAGCTGGGTTGTATTTGTGTTAGTTCCTGCAGTGTGTCTGAAACGGGCACAATTTGTGTTGAGATCTGGGGACATAACAAACCTTCCCCGATGCCCATCTGTTGCCAGGTCTTTCTATTTGGGCTCTTTTCTGCTGCTTTTTCCCCTTGAGAAATGGATTCCTTTCTTCTCTGTATCCATGTCGCTAGTCCTCTTTGAGTCTCGAAATTTTTATTGGTTTATATAAAATACGAAAATGAAAATAATGGGAGGAAAAGGGGAAGAGAGAAATGAAGGACAGAGGGGAAAAAGGAAACGGAAAGTACAGGAAGTCCTTGCCTTACAACGGTTCGTTTTGTGACCAAAGTGACAACGTCACTGAAAAAAGCGACTTATGACCATTGTTCACACTTATGACCATTGTAGCATCCCCATGGTCATGTGATTAAAATTCGGACACTTGGCCACTGACTCATCTTTATGACGGCTGCAGTGTCCCGGGGTCATGTGATTAAAATTTGGACGCTTGGCCACTGACTCACCTTTATGACGGTTTCAGTGTCCCGGGATCACGTGATCCTCTTTTGTGACCTGACAAACAACGTTAATGGGGAAGCCAGATTCACTTAACAACCTTATTACTAATTTAGCAACTGCAGTGATTCACTTAACAAATATGGCAATAAAAGTCGTAAAATGGGGCAAAACCCACAACAAATTTCTCACTTAACATAAATGTTGGGCTCAATTGGGGTCGTAAGTTGGGGACTTACCTGTTTTGACTTCAGACTTCTTTTGGTACAGGAGAATAAGATAATAACATCAAACCACAATTTTTTACTTTTACATAGTAGTCTAATCTAGTCATTTCTATACCAACAAGCCTATCTAATCGGCAAAACCCAAAATCAAAAGTTTCATTTTTCCCCCCCACCTCGAGCATAAAGTCCAGAAGCGGTTTCCAAATAGAAACAAAATTAATTGTATTTTCTTTTTTTTGTCTTGAATCAGAGCAGTCAATTTAGCCATCTCTGCTAACTCTAACCATCAACTTCTGCAGCCATTCGTCCATGGTGTGAATCAAACCGCCCTACCATTTTTGTCCATATAGTAAACCTTGTTGCCGTCAACATACATAACATCAAAGTCCCAATATTTTGTTCCAAATCTTTTTCCGTGAAACCCAAAAGAAGAGCCTCTGGTTTTATCTTTATATTCGCTTTAAGAATGCTTTTGTATTAAGATGTGAATCCTATTCCGTGTCGCTAGTCCTCTTGATCAACAGAGCCTTCCCAAAAAGGAAGAGGGGCAGATTCGATTTAACTGTGGTGATCCACCGTTCTTCAACCTGGCAAACCTCCCTCCCCCCCCCCAAGATGTGTGGGGACCTCAACTCCCAAATTGGGGGGGTGGGGGGTGAAATCCCAATTTAAGGACGGGACATCACCCACCCACCTAAACTTCCTTGCTTCAGTCTTTACACTAACCTGGTTCTGTCTCCTTTCCTAGGGCAGAGAATTACTGGTGGCGAGGACAGAATAAGCGGACGTTGAAGGTGGGACAATTCCCACGAAACACGGTGACTTCCGTGGCGGGATTGTCTGCCCACGACATTAGCCAGCCGCTGAAGAACAGCTTCATCCACACGGGCCATGGCGACACCAACCCGCAGCAGAGCTGGGGCTTCCCGGATAAGATTGATGAGTAAGTAAGACGGAGGACGAGTATGGTTTTTGTAGTTTCCCGTCTTTTTATCTGGGTCGTTTCTGACTGGGATGCAAGCCTGGTTCCGGAACCGTGAGATTGCACCGCTCCTACCTCCAAGGAACTCAGAACCAGGTTAGCTGATTTCGGGGTCAGTCGGGAACGAATTTACAAGCAAGAAATAGTCATGGCCACTGTTCCCTCTCAGGTGCGCAGCCGCATGGCGCATGCGTAATGAGAGAATGCCGCACGGAAGTTTCTAACTTTTGCGCGGCATTTTCTAATGGCAGAGCCTGCGCAGCCACACAGATGAAAAGAGAATGTCGCTGCCGCGCGCCGCTTTCTGATATTACAGGGAACATTGGTCATGGCTGCCTCTCTCGGTTGCCATTTGGGGAGAAAAGGAAGCCAAATTATTCTCTTTTTAATCAAGAGAAGAGAATGTTTGTAGATGATGAACGATGGGCTGCTTGGTGCTCTCTATGAGCTTGGGTTTTTTTCTTGCAGACGTCTCATGACCCAAGCAGGTAACATCATCAGTGCTAGAAGGGAAGGGGACTTGCAGAGAAGAGGAGGAGGAGGACTGTGGGGTCCTTGGTGCTCTCAGAGCTTGGTGCTTTTCTTGCAGACGTTTCACGACCCAGCTAGGTAACATCATCAGTGCTGGAAGGCAGTGTGGTATGCTGTCTGTTTGTATACAGTTCCTACGAGCCCTGATGATGTTACCTAGTTGGGTCATGAAACGTCTGCAAGAAAACAACACAGCTCAGAGCACCAAGGACTCCATAGTCTATTTAATAATAGACTTCTTAATTTAAATTCCTTTTTTATATATTTATCTTTTTATCGTTTTGTAAGCTACCCAAAGTCATTTCAACTGGGAGAGAGGGGTGCCATACAGATAATCCTGGGCTTACGAGGACAATCGGGATCAGAAAAATCAGGATGTTCTGTTGCTCAGTGAGTCACTGTCAATTCTAACCATCATTTTTGCCACGGTTGTTAAGCGAATCACTGTGGTTGTTAAGTGAATCGTGCGATTGAGCTTCCCCATTGACTTTGCTTAGCGGAAGCCGGTTCGGGATGTCGCAAATAGTGATCCCGTGATCCCGGATGCTGCAGCCGTGCTAAATAACATGCCGTTTGCCAAGCGCCATGAACGTGGGGGGGGGAGGGGTTTGCTGCAGTGGTCGTAAGTGGAAGGACTGTTCCTAAGACACTTTTTTTCAGTGGTGTTATAACTTTATACTTTTCGCTAAGTGTATGGTTCTAAGTTGAGGACTACCTGTGTAAATTTAATAATTGAATCCGAGAAGCACATTTCGATCGCTTAAACATGAGCCAGCCGTGTTCTGCAGCAGCCAAAAAAGCTAATACAGTCCTGGGTTGTATAAGAGACAGAATTAAAATCACGTGCAGTATCGTTTTGTGAAGCCACACCTGGAATATTCACATCCAGTTTTGGTCATCCCATTACAAAAACGATTTTGAGGCTTTGGAAAAAGTGCAGAGAACAGCAACTAAGATGATTAAAGGCCCCTGGAGACTAAAATATATGAAGAACATACGAAGAAGGTTGCAGGATTTGGGTCTGGCTAGTCTAGAGAAAAGAAGGACCAGGGGGGACATGATAGCAGTCTTCCAATACTTGAGGGGCTGCCACAAAGAAGAGGGGGGTCAACTTATTCTCCAAAGCACCTGAGGGCAGGACAAGAAACAATGGATGGAAGCTAATGAAGGAGAGAAGCAACCTGGAATTAAAGAGAAACTTCCTAACAGGGAGAACAATTAGCCAGTGGAACAGCTTGCCACCAGAACTTGTGGGTGCTTCATCACTGGAGGTTTTTAAGAAGAGACTGGACAACCAGTTGTCTGAAATGGTATAAGGGCAGTGATGGCGAACCTTTTTTGGTTTGCGTGCCAAAAGGGGGTACCCACACCCATTCCTTCCCCCTAAACATGTGCACAACCCCCCCCCCCCCGCACTGCCCTCTGTGCATGCGCCCACCACCACCCCTGCCCTCGCTCATATGCAAAGGCCTCACTGAAGCCTGGGACGGTGAAAAACAGCAAAACAGGCAAACCGGAAGTTCGGAAAAATGCATTTCCTGTTGGGCTGTTTTTCACACTCCGGAGCTTCAGGAAGCTTCCCTGAAGCCTCAGGAGTGCGAAAAACAGCCCAATGGCAAACCGGAAGTGTGTTTTTCCGAACTTCCGGTTTGCCCGGGGCTTAAGGAAGCTTCCCTGAAGCCTCCGGAGGGCAAAACAGCCTTCTCCAAGATCGCGCTGGAGCTGACATAGGGCAACACCTCGCGTGCCCTCCGATATGACTCCGCATGTCACTTGTGGCACGCGTGCCATAGGTTCACCATCACGGGTATAGGGTCTCCTACTTGAGCAGGGGGTTGGTGGACTAGAAGACCTCCCAAGGTCCCTTCCAGCTCTCTTCTGATTGAGTCTGGTCAGCATGGGCAAGAGCTCTTACCGCTGGGCCACAAAATATGCACAGGAGCCCAAGTGCCCACCTGTCTCTCGATGGCAAAATTGGCTGCATGCGCACAAACAGACGTGACCCCCTCCCCTTTTTTAATAGTTGCATTCAGAAAGAACCATAAATCCTGGATGTGCACAACACACCACAGCCAAGGAAGAACAAACCGAGGTTAAAGCTAAGCAAGCTTAGCACATACGTAGGTATAACGTGAACGATCAGCAGTCCAATTGGGCGGACCACCTGCCCTTCGCTGAGGTCGCGTACAATAATGCTGGGAAGATACACCCGGTATTCCATAGCAGCCTCTTAAAACCCGTGGTCGGATCGACCCTGAGGCCATGACCCCATGAGCCCCCAGACCCCGTGGTCATAGGGGGCCAAACCCATTATGAGGTGCAACGAATCCTCGACTCGAGGTGGCACAGGGAACACAACAACAAAACAAACAAAACTACCCAGACTTCATTGGGTTAAGGATGTTTGTGTGAATGCAGACGGCGAGGAACGGAGTTGGTTGCCATTACAAAGGAGAGAAAAAAAACCCGAATAGAATTTTATTTTTACTGCAAAATAAAAGAACTTTTGTGCGCAGAAAAGCAATAGCTGAGTGAGGCCTTCTACACCCTGAAGCAGTTTTCACAGACTTTTTATTTTGCTTTTCCTGAAAAGAGTCTTTGACATGCCTTCTCCCACCTTTTGCTTCACTTCCTTTCTAACACAATCACCGACTCACTCCTACGCCCACAGGTCGCTGCAGTTTGCCTTGGAAACGGGTGCGAAACTTGCAACATGGGCAGGACGTGTCATTCCCCACATCCTGTATAAGAAGGTGGTTTCCTTCCTCGGCTCCTGCCGGGACAAATCTTACCTTTCACACCAGGTTTTATTGCCGAAACATAAGATACGTTGGTCGGCCACAGCTCCGGGGTGTGAGTCGTGGGTGTGGGTGTGCGTTTTTGGCTGCGGAGTTGTGCACTCCCATAAGCTGCCTTCTCGTTGCACAACTCCGGCTCTCGACGTGGTAGCTGGGTTGGGTGCGTTGAGGTTGGCCGGCTGCCAAATAAGTTGTGAGTTTGTTGTTTGCACACGGGTTGAGCCAGGCTGGGCCCAAACCAGACCCGAAGCATTCAGATGACCTGTTAAACTGGTTCATCGCAAACAGCCTTGGCTGACCCGCAACCAACAACACAAAAGAATTTTTTTTTTCCAGGCTACAAACTCAGGAGACACTTGCCTTACGCGCTTGTTGCAGGATGTTTTTCGATCTGATTCAGGGTGATAACAATTAGGGTGTGTGGATGGGTGTTGGGTTGCGGTTTTAGCATATTGTGCAAATAAATGAGGTGCGTTTTATGACGCGGGGTGTTGGGCAAAGCCAGAAGTTTGGTTGATTTGGTCACTGGTGAGCCATGTTTGAGGAATCTGGAATTAAGGAGAAACTTCCTAGCAATGAAAACCAGTGGAACGGCTTGCCACCAGAAGTTCTGGCTGCTCCGTCACCGGAGGTTTTTAAGGTGAGACTAGACAGCCATTTGTGTGAAATGGTATGGGGTCTTCTGGTTGAGAAGGGGGTTGGACTAGAAGACCTCCAAAATCCCTTTCAGCTCTATTCTGACAAATGAGTTTCCTTTCAGATTATCAGTTTGAAAGAAAGAGAGAAGGAAGGAAAAATTTCCTGGAAGTGAGGACAATTAACCAGTGGAACAGCTTGCCACCAGAAGTTGTGGATGCTCCATTATGGGAGGTTTTTAAGAAGAGACTGGACAGTCACCTGTCTGAAATGGTATAGGGCCGTGATGGCGAACCTATGGCACGGGTGCCACAAGTGGCACGCGGAGCCATATCGGTGGGCACGCGAGCTCAGGTCTGGCGTGCATATGTGCACCAGCCGGCTGATTTTCGGGCCTTCTGGGCCCACTGGGAGTCGGGAAACAGGCTGTTTCCAGCCTCCAGAGGGGGTGGGGAAGGCCGTTTTCGCCCTCCCCAGGCTCCTAGAAAGGCTCTGGAGCCTGGGGAGAGCGAAAAATGGGCGTGCATGTTGGGAGCAGGGGGGTCATGCGTGCATGTGCAGGGGTGCATGGAATTATGAGTGTGGGCACGCACACATGTGATCCCCCACATTCCCCCCCCCCTTTTGGCACGCGAACCAAAAAAGGTTCGCCATCACTGGTATAGGGTCTTCTGCTTGAGCAAGGGGTTGGACTAGAAGACCTCCAAGGTCCCTTCCAGCCCTGTCAGGTTCAAGATCGTGGTCTCTTTATCTGGTGGCTCAGCAAGTGCCCAGGTTGTGTGAAGCCCACCTCTTCCCCCGCAGCTACAGGTAGTCCTCAACTTAACAACCATTCAGTTAGTGACCGTTCAGAGTTGCACTGGCCCTGAAGAAAAGCGATCTGTGACCGTTTTTCATACTTAACGACCGTTTGCAGGATCCCCGTGCTCATGCGATCAAAATTCAGACACTCGGAAACTGACTCATATTTGTGACGGTTGCGGTGTCCCGGGGTCATGTGATCGATCCCCTTTTGCGACCTTCTGACAAGCCAAGTCCGTGGGGAAGACAGATTCACTTAACAACCATGTTACTAACTTTACCATGGCCGTGATTCACTTAATGACTGTGGCAAGAAAGGTCATAAAGTGAGGCAAAACTCACTTAGGTGTCTTCTTTAAGCCACGGAAATTTTGGGCTCAATTGCAGTGGTAAGTGAAGGACTACGTGTAATAAGGCCTACTCCGTTCTACTACTCCTGTTCCTCGGTTTCCCCTACGTCCTGGCATGTTGAAAGACACCAAACAGAAACACTCACACTACAGAACCCATCCTTTGGACGTTGTTGCCTGTCAGCGTGAAAACTTAAGTGTTTTGTGAGGAAACTGCCCTTCAACAGCAAGCAAAATTGATTGATTGATTGATTGATTGTATGTCTATATCCTGTCGTTTTTTATTTTTATGAATAACTAAGGCAGGGAACATAGCTAATATTCCTCCCCCCTCCTCTGATTTCGTCCACAACTACCTGGTGAGGTGAGTTGGACTAAGAGAGGAGAGGCCCAAAGTCACCCAGCCGGCTTTTGTACCTAACGCAGAACTATTTATTTATTTATTTATTTTTCAAATTTATAAGCCGCCCAACTCCCAAGGGACTCTGGGCAGCGTACAGCAGAAAAATGAACAATCATTAAAACAACAATAAAAAATGAAAATGCATATAAAAGTTAAAACAATTATATCATTCATACAGGGGATGACCACTTTAATACATTCTTGGTGGTCTCTATCCCCACACCTGCCAAAAAGCCAGGTTTTGATGGCTTTACGGAAGGCCAACAAGGTGGGGATAGTCCGGATCTCCGGTGATAGTTGGTTCCACAGAGTCGGAGCCACCACAGAGAAGGCTCTCCCTCGTCGTCCCGCCAACCGACATTGTTTGGCTGACGGGACCCGAAGAAGACCAACTCTGTGGGATCTAAGCAGTCGCAGAGAGGTGTGTGGTAGTAGGTGGTCCCGAATCTCCCCTCGTGATTGGCCCAAAGACACCCAGCCGGCTTTTGTACCTAACGCAGAACTAGAACTCACCGTCTCCTGATGAATGGCCCAAAGTCACCCAGCTATCTTTCATGCCTAAGGCGTGACTATTTATTTATTTTATTTATTTAGCGATTCTTATATGCCGCCCTACTCCCTGGGGACTCAGGACAGCGTACAACATGTGCAAGAACAGCTATAATACAATAAAAATACAACAATAAAATAACAATTTAAAAGAATAAAAACAACACAAGCAATACATACATGGGGGAGACCAAGATATTCAACGGTCTCAATACCCTGCCTGCAGGAAGAGCCAGGTCTTAATGGCTTTCCGGAAGGCCAGCAAGGTGGGAATAGTTGGGCCCAAAGTCACCCAGCCGGCTTTTGTACCTAAGGCAGAACTAGAACTCACTGTCTCCTGGTGATTGGCTCAAAGTCACCCAGCTATCTATCATGCCTAAGGTGTGAGTCCCCATCTCTTGATGATTGGATCAAAATCACCCAGCTGGCTTTCGTGCCTAAGGCCAGGGCTAGAACTCACCGTCTCCTAGTTTCTAGACCATAATCACTAGACCAAAGTAGCTCTATATTTTCACATTCCCCCTGCTCTAGTTATATATCATCCAAACATATACATTTTCCTCTAGGTGAGCTACCCCATCCGGACAGCAAGTCTAGAAATTCTCCGAGGTAGAAAATCCATATTGTTGTGTTCCGCATAGACTCTAAAGCAGGGGTCCCCAAACTTGGCAACTTTAAGACTTGTGGACTTCAACATCTTTCAGCTGTGGCTAGGGGGACCTTTGCACAAGTACGTCTTGTGCACCAATTGCGACCCTACTTGGAGAAGGAGGCACTTCTTACAGTCGCTCATGCCCTTATCACCTCACGGCTGGATTACTGCAATGCGCTCTACATGGGGCTACCCTTGAAGAGTGTCCGGCGACTGCAATTGGTGCAAAATGCAGCTGCGCGAGCTGTGGTGGGTGTACCTAGATGCACCCACGTAACACCGATCCTCCGCCAGCTGCATTGGTTGCCCATTAGTCTCCGGATCCAATTTAAGGTGTTGGTGGTTACCTTTAAAGCCCTACATGGCTCAGGGCCAGGTTACCTTCGGGACCGCATCCTGCTGTATACCTCCCTACGACCAGTCAGGGCCCACAGATTCGGCCTCCTCCAGGTCCCATCGACCAAACAATGTCGGTTGGCGGGGCCGAGGGGGAGAGCGTTCTCTGTGGGAGCTCCCTCCCTGTGGAACCAGCTTCCCCCGGAGATCAGGACCATCCCCACTCTGCTGGCCTTCCGTAAAGCAATAAAAACTTGGCTGTTCCGGCAGGCGGGGTATGAATGAAAGTTTGTTTTTTAATGGATAGTATTTTAATATGGCTCCTTTTAAAAATTGTTTTTTATGTGTTTCTATATCTGCTGTGAGCCGCCCAGAGTCCCCCGGGAGTTGGGCGGCATAGAAATTTTAATAAATAAATAAATAAATAAATAAACTCCCAGAATTCTTCAGCTAACCATGCTGGCTGGAGAATTCTGGGAGTTGAAGTCCACAGGTCTTAAAGTTGCCAAGTTTGAAGACCCCTGGTCTAAAGTAACAAGAGAAAGGATAGAAGGATCAGAGAATGCAGCCAGTAGGTTGTTTCAATTTTTCTCTCTTTTTTTCCCATCATCCTTTTCTGCAGCTTGTACCTGGGAAATCCCATGGACCCCCCGGATGTCCTAGGATTGGATTTGAACTCAGCTAGGCCTACGCAGCTCCCAGGAAGGACAAAAAGTAAGAAAAGTTATAAAAAAATAAAGTCATCCAACTTCTCACTTGCTACCTGAGCCAGTTCTGTATTCCCTCCATGCGGGCATTGCAGAACTGCAAGTCCCAGAATGCCTTTCATCTGGGGTCCTCCGCACGGATGCATATTGGGAACAGTAGTTTTCAAAGCCAAACAACGGTTAAGCCCAATAGAAGGGAATCTCTGCAGCACAGGGTTGAACTGTGGGGGTCCTTAGTGCTCACTGAGTTTGCAGACATTTCATGACCCAACTAGGTACCATCATCAGGGCTAGAAGGAGAAGAGGTTGAAGGAGGAGAAGGCAAGAGGAAGTAGGAGGACGACTGTGGGGTCCTTGGTGCTCTCTGAGTTTGGTGGTTTTCTTGCAGACGTTTCATTTCCCAACTAGGTAACATTATCAGGGCTAGAAATGGGCATTTGCTCTTTGTGTATAAACAATATAACTCCTCTCCATTCTAGAACTGATGATGCTACCTAGTTAGGTCATTAAATGTCAGCAAGAAAACCACTGAGCTCAGAGAGTACCAAGAAACCCATAGTCCTTTTCCTCCTCCTTTCCACAAACCCTTCCTCCTTCTAGCACTGATGATGTTACCTAGTTGGTAATGAAATGTCTAAGAAAACCACCAAGCTCAGACAGTACTGAGGACCTTACAGTCCTCCTCCTCCTCCTTCTCCTCCTTTCCACAAACCCTTCCTCTTTCTAGCACTAATGATGTTACCTAGTTGGGTCATTAAATGTCTGTACGAAAACCACCAAGCTCAGAGAGTACCAAGAAATCCACAATCCTTTTTCTCCTCCTCCTTTCCACAAACCCTTCCTCCTTCTAGCACTGATGATGTTACCTAGTTGGATAATGAAGCATCTGTCACAAAAAACCCCAAGCCCAGAGAGCATCAGATACTCTGAGACAGGATAAAACTGCTGAGCCTGCGACCACAGTGTGTCCTGGGCCTGTCCTCTCCAACTGGATGAATGGGAACCATGGGAACTGTAGTGCCACCATATCTGACCTTTGGAGAGAGCTGTTTTCTCTGACTTTTTCTTTGCAACGGGTTCCTGGGCTTTCGATGTGTTTTCTTATTCTCTCACACTCGCAGCTCTTTCCCTTACCCCTTCCATTTTTGGTTCCTTGTGGCAGAACCCTGTTTCAAAAGATTCTCGTACAGGTAGTCCTCGACATATGACCACAGTGGGGCCAGGCATTACGGTCATAAGTCCTTGCGGTCGTAAATCAATGCAAACCCTATTTTGCAACCATTTTTATGCCAGTTGTCGTAAAGCAAAACCAGCAGTCGTAAGTATGAACCCATTGTACAGTGGCTATTCGTTGCTGTAAACTGGCCCCAGAATTCTCAAAACGTAACCCGCAGGACAACGCAACTGGTTGTAAATGTGAGCCGGTTGCCAACCATCCAAACTGCGATCACGTGACCGTGTGGGTGGGTCAGCGGTCGTAAGTGTGAGGACCAGGCTTTTTCCAGCACCTTTATAACTCCCGATTGGTCGCTAAATGAATGGTCATAAGTCAAGGACAACCTATAATGACAAGCTTCAAAAAGTTACTACTTTTTTTTAGTCAACATCTGTTGTGAACCTGGAATCGTTTGCTGAGATGGATGTATTAATAATAATAATAATAATAATAATAATAATAATAATAATAATAATAATAATAATAATAATAATAATAATAATAATAATAATAATAATAATAATAATAATAAAATTTATTGTCATTGTACATATATATACACAGAACACCCATACAACGAAGTGTTATGTGAATTATATACGTAGAAATCAAATAAATAATACATGTGACGTAATGTCCATTATATTGTTATTTGTAAATGCAAAAAAAGGGAAGAAATATTAAGCAGAAAAAATGCTATCTTGACTTTTAAACTTCTCATCTGAGTACAGGTAGTCCTTGACTTACATCAGTTCATTTAGTGACCGTTTGAAGTTACACTAAACCTGAAAAAAAGTGACTTGGGACCGTTTTTCACACTTAACAACCATTGTAGTATCGTCACGTGATCAACATTCAGACACTTGACAACTGACTCATATTTATGACGGTCGCAGTGTCCCGGGGTCCCGTCATCCCCTTTTGTGACCTTCTGACAAGCAGAGTCACCGGGGAAGCCGGATCCACTTAACAACCGTGTCACTAATTGAACAGCTGCGGTGATTCGCTTAACAACGGTGGCCAGAATGGTTGTAAAATGGAGCAAAACTCACTTAACCACTTTTTCGCTTAGCAACAGAAATGTCAGGCTCAAGTGTGGGTCGTAAGTCGAGGACTACCTGTATATTTGTAAATGCAAAAAAAAAAAGAAGAAAAATGAAGTAGAAAAAATGCCATCTTGACTTTTAACCCTCTGATCTCCGAGTAGTTTGTTCTGCGTCCTGCAGAAAGGAAAACAATCTCACTTCTGCCCCATCACTCTTAGGGGGTGAGACCTCTGCCTACCCCAGGGGGTCATTCCTGGCCCTATTGATTTACTGCTTGCGCACTGCCTATTATGCCCTCCCTCTGCCCCTCCCACCTCGCACGAAGCCACCAACTAACGCACTGCTCTCTTCTTTCCCTTTCGCTGCGGTCTCTCTAGCTCTTTCTCTCTTCTCTTCCCCTCTCTCTCTCTCCCCTGCAGGACAGCCGCCACCTCGGCCGCCTCAGCCCTCGATCCTTCTCAAGCGTAAGTGGGGCCGTGTTTCCAGCTGTTGTGCCTCTTGTGTTTTTCTTCTCTTTGTTCCTTTTTTGGATAGGTCAGCCCTTCCAGGTAGTAGGAAACCAAAGTCACGCATGTGGAGACCACTGTTCCCTCTAAGCTGCGCGGCCGCGTGGCCGCACACGTAACAAAAGAACGCCGCGCGGAATGAAAAGAGAACGCGCGGCAGTTTCTAACTGCCGCGTGCCGTTTTCTGATGTTACAGGGAACATTGGTGGAGACTTACCTTTAAGATTGTAATAATAGAATTTTGTGAGTCTGAATGGGCTCCTCCCCACTTCTTCCCTTTATCTGCATGAGAAATGGGGAGGGGCTTATTTGAAAAGCTTTCTCCGATTACAGTTCTGGTCCAGACTTGGGTTTCTTTTATCTGATGGTTGATTTCTATGCAGCTTTTCCTCCTCCTCTCTGTCCAGATCATTCCTTCTGCTGGGGAGTGGGAGGGCATGCTATGACCGCTGCCTATCCCCCCCATTAACCTGGGCCCGACCCCTAAAAATGGGGGGACAGCTTTAATGAAGGATTTTGGACCCAGCCAGACGGACAGCCTCCCTTGATTGAGGAATTCTGTTCTTCCTAAATTCACCGTGGGTGACCAGATGCATCTTTCCCCTGGGCTGTTCTTCTAAGACGGGGGTCAGCAACCCTCTGGAGCCGCATGTGGCTCTTTCATCCCTCTACTGCAGCTCCCTGTCGTTCAAAATATGCGTCACAACTGCCAATGTGCGACACCCACCGACACACAATTTATTAAGGTTTTTGACCCCCGGTAGGCCAACCATGGATAAATCACAGAAAAGAAAAGTTTCAGAAGAAAACAGAACCTTTAATTCAACTACATATGCTAGTTTTGTGGCCGCTCAGGAAATAGTCAGGCAAGGGAAGAGTTTTGTGGCTCCCGGTGTTTTCTTTTCTGTGGGAAATGGGTCCAAATGGCTCTGAGTGTTTAAGGTTGCCGACCCCTGCTCTAAGAGTACAGGTAGTCCTCGCTTGACAACCACTTGTTCAGCAGCCATTCGAAATTACGGCAGGACTGAACAAGGGGTAGTATGACTGAAACCAGGAGACTTAAGAATTCCTGCCTTAGACACAAAGCCAGTTGGGTGACTTTGGGCCAATCACCAGAAGACGGTGAGTTCTGGTTCCGCCTTAGCCAAGAAAGCCATATGGGTGACTTTGGGCCAATCACCGGGAGACAGTGAGTTCTAGTCCCGCCTTAGGTCTGAAAAGCCCAGATGGATGACTTTGGGCCAGTGACTCTCTTGTCTGCCCATCCCACCTCACAGGGTTGTTGCTGTGGGGAAAAGAGGAGGAGGAAGGAATATGAGGTGCGCTCCCCACCTTGAGTTACCTATAAAGTAATAAAAGGATAAAAAGGGAGGGAGGGAGGGAAGAAAGGAGAGAGAGAGAGAGAGGAAAGAAAGAAAAAGAGAAAGAGAGAGGAAGGAGGAAAGAGGAAGGAAAGAAAGAAAAAGAAAGGAAAGGGGAAAAAAGGAAAGGAAAGAGAAAGGAAGGAAAGAAAGAAAAAGAATGAAAGAAATGAAAGAAAGAGAAATAAGAAATAAATAAAAAGAATGAAAGAGAAATAAGAGAAAGAGAGGAAGGAAGGAAGGAAGGAAAGAAAGAAAAAGGAAAGGAAAGAGGAAGGAAAGAAAAAGAATGAAAGAAATGAAAGAAAATGAAAGAAAGAAATAAGAAAAATAAAAAGAATGAAAGAAATAAGAGAAAGAGGAAAGAAGGAAAGAAAGAAAAAAGAAAAGGAGGAAAGGAAAGAGGAAGGAAAGAAAAAGAATGAAAGAAATAAAAGAAAATGAAAGGGAAATAAAGAAATAAAAAGAATGAAAGAAATAAGAGAAAGAGAGGAAGGAAGGAAAGAAAGAAAAAGGAAAGGAAAGAGGAAGGAAAGAAAAAGAATGAAAGAAATAAAAAATGAAAGAAAGAGAAATAAAGAAATTAAAAAGAATGAAAGAGAAATAAGAGAAAGAGAAAGAAAGGAAAGAAAGAGAGAGAAAGAAAGAAAGAAAAAACCACAGCCTGCCTTTTGTCTTTCAGAGCCCTTGTACGATCCGGTGAACGAAGAAGAACCTCCCCTGGCGATCAGCCTCAAGCAACTTTGCCTGAAAAAGAAACCCGGGTCGGGGGTCCGAGGAGGCCTGCAGGTTCTCAAGCCCTCCGCCTGCGTCTCGGGCACCAAGGTGGGCGAGAGACTGCTCCTGCCCCGCTCCAAAGGGGGCGGCCCCCCCGTGAACGAGGTGACCCTCATAGACTTTGGAGACGAGCTTCTTGCCCCCAGCCCGTCTCCCGTCCGGGACTTCTGCGCCCCCTCCTTGGCCCGCTTGGCCATGGAAGCCTTCTCCTTGTTGGACAAGACCCCTCCGCAGAGCCCCACCCAAGGGCTGCCCCGCCCCTTGCACCCCACCCCCATCGTGGACTGGGACGCCCGGCCCCTGCCTCCCCCGCCCGCCTACGACGACGTGGCTCAAGACGAAGAAGACTTCGAGGTCTGCTCCATCAACAGCGCCGAAGAGCTGGTGGGACGGACGCGGGGCAGACCCTGGGCCAAGGGGGGGGAGCTCAATGGCGGCTTCGCACCCGAAGGAGACCGCCCCGCTCTGCCCTTGGACGACAACCTCTTCCTGCCCCCCAAGGAGAGCAAGCAACCCAGCCCGGCTCAAACCACGGAAATTTTCCAGGAACTCCAACAAGAATGCATGAAGCGCCTCAACGTCCCCTTGGGAGGACCTTCCGCGGCTGCCATCCCTGGTCCAGGAGAGGACAAGCCGCAGATCCCTCCTCGCGTGCCCATCCTGCCCCTCCCTTTCCGCAGGAACGAGCACGGCCGCTGGTCTGGGGACCTCTCCCCAGCTTCCGGAGGGGAGGAAGACCGCCCGCCCCAGATCCCTCCGCGCGATCGCTTGTCCCAACCGGGATCCAGAACTCCCAGTCCGAGGGCCCTCCAAGGCGGATCTCCCCAACCGAGAACCAATCTCTGCTCCCCGCTTTCTCTGGGGGCTTTCCTGTCCACCTCCCCCGGGAAGCATCCCATGCCCACCACCCAGAGTTTCGCCTTGGACCCCAAATACGCCACCCCCAAGGTCATCCAGGCCCAGGGGAAGGAGAGCGCCAAGGGACCCTGCATCCTGCCCATCGTGAAGGACGGACGGAAAGTGAGCAACACTCACTACTATCTCCTCCCCGAGCGTCCGCCTTACCTGGACAAGTACGAGAAATTCTTCAAGGAGACGAAGAGCCAGGATGAAGCCGTGGCGCCCAGCCGAGTGGTCACCACGGCGACGGTGCGGCCCATGATCCAGCAACCGCCAGACTACAAGGCCAACTTCTCGTCCAACAACAGCAATAGTGCCGTCAAGGCCACCTGCGGTCAACAGAAGATCATCTACGATGGTTCGGAAGGACCCCGAAGTTCGGAGAAGATACGGCTGGTGAGTCATGCCTTTCGGCCAGATCCGCCACACTGGAGCTGGATGAGGAAGTTTTATTTATATATATGAATAAATATATATAAATATATATAGTGGGAGCAGCAAGACCGCGGCAGCGGTTCTTCTAGGAGGCTCCGTCCGGCCTGAATGCTTCTCCCCATTCGATGCCGCCCGTTCCCCCTCCCCTCAGCAGCTCGAGAAGGCTTATTTTGTGGGTGTGGCTTGCTGGCCATGTGACCGGGTGGGCGTGGCTTCTCAGACTGCTGAAGGGAGGGGAACTGAGATAGGTCCTGCCGCCCATTCCCCCTCCCCTCAGCAGCTCGAGAAGCCTCGAACGTGCGAAAATGTCTGGGATCATCACTGCACGTTCGTGGCTTCTCGGACTGCTGAAGGGAGGAGAACGGAGATAGCTCCTGCCGCCCATTCATTCAGTGTCTCACGCACTCCCTCAGCCATCCTCCCCTGCTTGGACTCACTGTGGGGTAGGAAGGCAGCGCATGCGCAGTGCTGGAAGCTCGGCTTCTGGGCATGCGCCAAAGAAATTTTTTTAAAATTAAAAATTTTTTTTTTTAAAAAAAATGGCAGTGCCCAGGCACCGGCAACCAACCGCACCGATACTGTGACGTCACCAGTGGGCCGCTACCGGTGCTATAGAGTGGACCGCACCTGTAGGAACCCACCACTGCAATGTATATACCTTGCAACATATCAATAACATACATAATTATACATTTCTATCTAATCAATCCTAATTCAATATCCTATTTTTGCACCTATTTTGTGCTGTTATTTATCAGTTTGTTTTCTTCTTTGCTTTACACTCCCCTCCGTCTCCATCTCCTCCATCTACCTTCTTACTCCTTCCCTTTCCCTTCCTACTTCCTCTTTCTCCCTCTAAACCTTTAGTCTAATCCTAATACATCTAATATAACAGACTGACAACATATTGCCATACATCTTTAAATTATCGGTGTCCCTTCTGAACTCATTATTTTTTATATCATATCTAGATCTATTACCCTTCAATCTAGGTATATACTATTAATCTAATGCTGCCTCCTCAAAATTCTAATTTTGTCATCTGGGTTACCCTCCATTTATTCTCCATTCTCTTTTCTTTTAATCCTTCTAATTTAATCTCTGCATATATTCATTTTCTATCCAATCGTAACATTTCAGAGCTGGATGAGGAAGTTGACAGGTTGTATGTGTGTGTGGGGTATCCATGGCGTTCCATGAGTTTGGTGGTTTTCTTGCAGACGTTTCATGACCCAACTAGGGAACATCATCATGATTGAAGGGAGGGAGGGTTGTTCTCTGCTTATATACAATAGAATCCCACTTCCTTGTAGCACTGATGAGGTTCCCTAGTTGGGTCATGAAATGTCTGCAAGACAATTACGAAGCGGAGAGAACACGAAGGACCCCACAGTCGTCGTCCTCCCCCCCCCCACTCTCCACAAAAACCCCATTCATTTCTAGCCCTGATAGTGTAATCTAGTTGGGTAATGAAACGTCTGCAAGAAAAGTTCCAAGCTCAGAGCACCAAGGACCCCACAGTCCTCCTTCACCTCCTGCTCCTTCACAGCCACCTCCTCCTCCCCTCCACAGATCCCATTCATTTCTAGCCCTGATGGTGTAATCTAGTTGAGTAATGAAACGTCCACGCTGAGCCCTCATTTCAACTCTTGAGTTACAAAAATATATTTTCTCCTATATTGGAGCTTGACCTGTGGCCTGTTTGTCACTAGGGGTCCCTTGTGGCTTCTCCTCCAGAAGGTCATAAGGGAGTCCCTGCCCAGGTCACAAATCCCCAGGCACGGTCCCCAAAATCCATCCTACAGGACGGAGGGATTTTTGGAGAGGGTCAGTTTCAAAGACTTCGTAGTCCATTTCAGACAGGGCTATGATGGGTGGTTCTTACGCAGCTGCCTGGAGGAGAGTACGGGTAGTCCTCGACTCACAGCCGCAATAGTGTCCAAAATTTACGTAGCCGAGTGGGAAATTGGTTCAGCGAGTTTTGCTCCATTTTACGACTTTTCTTGCCACCGTTGTTAAGCAAATCACTGCAGTTGTTAAGTGAATCCGGCTTCCCCATGGGCTTTGCTCATCAGAAGGTCGCAAAAGGGGATCAGGTGACCCCGGGATACTGCGATACAGGCCATCCTCGACTTACGGCCACAATGGAGCCCAAAGTTTCTGTTGTTAAGTGAGACATTTGTTAAGTGAGTTTTGCCCCATTTTTACGACCTTTCTTGCCATAGTTGTTAAGTGAATCACTGCAGTTGATTAGTTAGTAACCTGGTTGTTAAGTGAATCTGGCTTACCTGTTGACTTTGCTTTTAAGAAGGCCGCAAAAGGGGATCACGTGACCCCAACACACTGCAACCGTCATAAATATCAACCATTGTCAAGCATCTGAATGTAAATCACTTGACCATGGGGATGCTGCAATGGTCATAAGTGTGAAAAATGGCCATAAATCACTTCGAACGGTCACTAAATGAACTGTTGTAAGTCAAGGACTCGCTGCGGTGGCAGAAGAGAGCTAAGTATTTTATTTATAAAATTTATATGCTGACCATCTCCCTGTCAGCGACTCTGGGTGACTTATAGCATCATGAAAGCAAAAAAAAACAGATTAAATATTAAAAATTATGCAGATAATAGAATAGAATAGAAGAATAGAATAACTTTATTGTCACTTTGAATGTACACTAATTGGCATACATAAAAAATGAAATTTCGTTGCATACAGCTCTCAAAGGGTCTCCACCTCCAATTTTACACTACATAAACATGACAAGATAAATAAATACAAAATTATGCATACACACACATATATGACATGGAGAAACAACACAGTCTAGTTCGGATGCATACATGTACATGGCGAGAGAAACGAATCTTTGGAGTTTACCAGACGGGTGGCCTAGGGAACAAAGCCGTTACAGAATCTGGTAAAAATCCTGCTAGAAATACTTCGAAACCTCCTCCCAGAGGGGAGCGACAGAAACAGACCTCGAGGGGGGTGTGTGTATGGTCTTTAATGACGCTTTGAGCTCTAAGCACATAGCGCTTATAAGCAGCATCCTGAATGACAGGAAGCGAGCTTCCTATAATCTTCTCCGTTGTCCTCACCACTCTGTAGGGACTTTCTATCTGAGGCGCTGCAGCCACCAAACCAAACAGGGATGCAGTTTGTTAAAATGTTCTCCATCGTGCCTCTTGTAAAAAGTGATCAGGAAAGAAGGAGAAAGAGGTGCTCTCCTCATCCGACACAGGAAATGCAGACGCTGGTTTGCACGCTTCCCTGAGGATGATGTGTGGAGAGACCAATTCAGATTGTTAGTTATCTGCACCCCCAGATACTTAATACTGGGCAGCTGCCTAGACAGCAGCGGTAGAAGGGAGTTTTATTTTATTTATTAAATTTATCTGTCGGTCATCTCGCTCTCCGGCAACTCTGGTTGGCTTTGCAGCATCATAAGAGCAAAAATAACTAAACATTCAAAATGAACAGGGTTTAAATAAATTAGGGACCAGATTACAACCGGGTGGAGGTGTGGGACCTTCTTCCAAATTACACAACACACAATTGCATCATCTTTGCTCCCATTGCAGGTCCAGGACACGGTGCATGGCGTCACCACCGAAGAGTGTAAAGCCGCCCTGCAGAATCACAGCTGGAACGTACAAAAGGCTGTCCAGTATCTGAAGGTAAAAACATCTGCAGGGAGCTCTTCTCCTGGCACGAGGAAGAGGAGGGGGATTTGGGGGTTGGGGTGGGTGGCCTCGGCCCAGAACGAATCCAATTGGAAACCAAAGATTCCTTTGGATCTTTACGGACCAGCCTTCTGCATCGTTGGTGGTCTCTGGTTTTCTTGCAGATGTTTCGTGACCCAACTAGGTAACATCATCAGTGCTAGGAGGGTGGGAAGTTTGGAGAGAGACACGGGGAGAAAGGAGGAGGAGAAGAACTCTGGTGCTCTCTGAGCTTGGTTATTTTGTTGGCAGACGTTTCATGACCCAACTAGGTAACATCATCAGTGCTAGAAGGGTAAGGGGTTTGAGGTGGAGGAAGAGGAAGGAAGGAAGTGTGAGGAGAAAAAAACTAGGGTTTGATCATATAGGCCTCAATTTAATAGTAGGCCTCGAATAAATGGCTACATATATTACAGCGTTGGCTAAAATGATTGCTTAAGAATAAAGTGATATTTGTAATTTGCTTTGCTAATGCAATTTATAACATGTATTTGCAAATAAAGCAGTTTGTGAAGCTATTTTGGATTAAGAACATTTAAGATGTTGGGAAATAGGGAACTGAAAGTAGCAGATGGCACGAGATTTCACATGTACACGCAGGTATGTGTTAACTGACGGGCAGTATGAGAGTACAAGGAAGTAAGTTGTGAAATGCGTGCAGAAAAGTACAAAAAGGGTGTCTTGAAATGAGTTCAGGGCCACTGATTGTAGCTATTCCTTGCTGGACCTAGCTATCTACCTAGCTAAAATGAAATTCAATGGTGAAAAAAGTAAGGTTCTACATTTAGGCAAGAAAAACCAAATGCACAGGTACAGTATATGTGGTACCTCGCTCAATAGTAGCAACTGTGAGAGGGACCTTGGAGTCCTAGTGGGCAACCATTTAAATATGAGCCAGCCGTGTGCGGCAGCTGCCAAAAAAGCCAACACAGTTCTAGGCTGCATTAACAGAGGGATAGAATCGAGATCACACGAAGTGTTAATGCCACTTTATAATGCCTTGGTAAGGCCACACTTGGAATACTGCATTCAATTTTGGTCGCCACGATGTAAAAAAAGATGTTGAGACTCTAGAAAGAGCGCAGAGAAGAGCAACAAAGATGATTAGGGGACTGGAGGCTAAAACATATGAAGAACGGTTGCAGGACCTGGGTATGTCTAGTTTAATGAAAAGAAGGACTAGGGGAGACATGATAGCAGTCTTCCAATATCTCAGGGGTTGCCACAAAGAAGAGGGAGTCAAGCTATTCTCCAAAGCACCTGAGGGCAGGACAAGAAACAATGGGTGGAAACTAATCAAGGAGAGAAGCAACTTAGAACTAAGAAGAAACTTCCTGACAGTTAGAACAATTAATCCGTGGAACAGCTTGCCTCCAGAAGTTGTGAATGCTCCAACACTGGAAGTTTTTAAGAAGATGTTGGATAGCCATTTGCCTGAAGTGGTGTAGGGTTTCCTGCCTAAGCAGGGGGTTGGACTAGAAGACCTCCAAGGTCCCTTCCAACTCTGTTATTCTATTCTATTCTATTCTATCGTCTCTGGACCTCATTGCAAATGGGTTGTTGATGTAAGTTGTGTTATGTATGATGCCTATTCATGGTCCAAATTGCTCACGAAATAAACCTCTGAATCTTAAAGTAAGAATTATGGTTTGTGTTGCTGTCTTCTCTTTCTTTTATTGGAATATTTTTCTGGCAGAAGGAAGGAAGGAAACGATTGTAGAGTCTTTAGTGCTTTCTGAGCTTGGTTGTTTTCTTGCAGACGTTTCATGACCCAGCTAGGGAACATCATCAGTGTTTGAAAGGAGGGTGGGTTGCTCTCTATTTTCCTTCTAGCATAGGCGATGTTCCCTAGGTGGGTCATGAAATCTAAAATCGGTCCCTTTTTTTTGCAGCAGGTCATTAAGCAAATCAGTACGATTGTTCAGCGAACCTGTCTGTTCTTTTTGCCAGAAACTGGTTTTTTTAAATAAAAAAAGTCATTTAAAAAAAGCACTGAAAGGCAGGACAAGAAGCAACGGATGGAAAACCCTCAGAGGGAGATCCAACCTGGAACCAAGGAGGAATTTCCTGACCTTGAGAGCAATTAATCAGTGGAATGGCTTCCCTCCAGAAGCTGTGGGTGCTCCATCACTGGAGGTTTTCAAGACTGGACAGCCATTTGTCTGGAATGGTCTAGGGCCGTGATGGCGAACCTATGACACGCGTGTCACAGGTGGCACACGGAGCCATATCTGAGGGCACGCGAAGCGTTCCTGAAGCCTGGGGAGGGCAAAAAACGGCCCAATGGGCCTACCGGAAGTTCATTTTTGAATTTCCGGTAGGATCAATTGGGCCCGTTTTTCACCATCCACAGGCTCCGGAGGCTTTCGTGAAGCCTGGGGAAAGCGAAAAATGGCCCAATGGGCCTACCGGAAGTCTGGAGGCTTGAGTGAGCCCTATGTGCATGCGCGAGGCAGCGCAGGGGCGGGATGTGCAGTCGTGTGGGGGAGGGCATTGCATTATAGGTGTGGGCACACATGCGCGCTATTGAGCGCGCGTGCGCCCTTTTGGCACCCGACCCAAAAAAGGTTCGCCATCACTGGTCTTGGGTCTCTTTCTTGAGCAAGGGGTTGGACTAGAACAGGGGTCCCCAACTTTTCGGACCTCAGGGACCACTAAATTCATAATTTTAAATCCCACGGACCACTAATATGAATCCAGCGTGCCACTCGCTGGAGTGCTTGGACTCCCAGTGACGGGATGGGGTCCTTCAGGCACTTCGCTTGGCCGCCTGTTTCTGCAGCCTTAGATACTCAAAGAGCCATTTGGACCCGTTTCCCACAGAAAACAAAACACCGAGAATCACAAAAACTGAAGTGGCCGTGGCCGACTCGATGTCACTCACTCCCACTCAGTTACATGACACACACACACACACCCAGCCCCAGCCATGCCTACCCAGGTTTTGTGGCTCCCGGTGTTTTCTATGGGAAACAGGTATCCCTCCCTCCCTCCGTCTCTCTCTCTCTCTCTCTCTCTCTCTCTCTCTATCTCTATCTCTATCTCTATCTCTATCTCTATCTCTGTATCTCTCTCTCATCTCTCTCTTTCTGTGTCTCTCTGTATCTTTCTTTCTCTCTCATCTCTCTCTCTGTGTCTCTCTCTGTATCTCTCTTTCTCTCTCTCTCTCTATATATATATCTTTCTCTCTCTCAACTCTATCTCTCTTTCTGTCTCTGTATCTCTCTCTTTCTTTCTCTCTTTCTCTCTCATCTCTCTTTCTCTCTGTATCTCTCTGTATCTCTTTCTCTCTCTCATCTCTCTTTCTGTGTCTCTCTCTGTATCTCTTTCTCTCTCTCTCTCTCTCTGTATCTCTTTCTCTCTCTCATCTCTATCTCTCTCTCTTTGTCTGTCTATGTCTCTCTCTCATCTCTCTGTCTCTCTCTCTGTCTCTCTTTCTCTCTCTCTCATCTCTCTCTCTCTCTCTCTCTCTTTGTCTGTCTGTCTCTCTCTATCTGTCTCTCTCTCATTCTGATTCTCCGGCACTCTGTGGGTCTCGTGGGTGCTTCTTCGGCCTTCGTTGGTGCTGGACGCACCTCAGTCGCTCGGGGAGACGCACGACCTGCTCTTTGCCCTGAGACACTCACCCAACCCAGTCTTTGTTTAAAAACCTCCAGTGATGGAGCACCCACAACTTCTGGTGGCAAGCCATTCCGCTGGTTAATTGTTCTCACTGTCAGGAAGTTTCTCCTTAATTCCAGGTTGCTTCTCTCCTTGATTAGTTTCCATCCGTTGCTTCTTGTCCTGCCCTCAGGGGCTTCGGAGAATCGATTGACCCCCCTCTTCTTTGGGGCAGCCCCTCAAATACAGGAATGCTACTATCAGGCCCTTCTTTTCTCTAGACTGCCCATATACAATTCCTGCAACCGTTCTTCGTATGTTTTTGTCTCCAGGCCTTTCTTTAATCCTCTTAGTTGCTCTTCTCTGCACTTTTTCCCAAAGTCTCAACATCTTTTTTGTAACGTGGTGACCGCTCTCCCTTTCATTTTTGTAATGCCAGGCTGATCTCTCTCACTTCCCACCTTGTCTGCAGGTTGAGCAGCTCTTTTGCCTGGGACTGAAGACGCGGCTGGAATGTCACAAAGTTTTGGAGATGTTCAACTGGAACTTGGAGCAGGCCAGTTCTCACCTGCTGGACCCCTACAATGCTTCCCAACTCAAGTAAGAGTAACCATAAGGCACGGCCGGGGAAGTTCTCTGCCGGAAGGGAAGTTTTGCCAAAAATCTGGGAAGGATTTGAGCCAGGGGTGAAATCTACTTACCTTCCCTACTTGTTCGGAAGGATGCGCACCGCGCACACACCGTCGTCACGTCCAATTTTTGACCCTCTGCGCATGCGCAGGCGGCTTTGTGCATGCGCAGAGGGTTAACCAGGAAGTAATGACGGGTTGGTGGAGCCTCACACTGCTGCCGCTACCGGTTCACTAAACCGCCTGCCGCTACCAGCACTCGCGATCCGGACACAACCGGCAGGATTTTACCACTGATTTGAGCCTCTCCGATTGACCTACAAGTCTGGTTTTTCCAGGCAGCCTCCCATCCAGTGACCAAAGTTACAACAGCACTGGAAAAAAGCGACTTACGACCGTTTTTCACACTTAATGACCGTTGCAGCATCCTTGGAATCACACGATCGAAATTCAGATGCCTGGCGACTGGTTCCTATTTACAACGGTTTGCAGGCGTGGGGACCCCTTTTGTGACCTTCTGGACGAGCCAAGTCCATGGGGAAGGCAGCTTCATTTAAGAAGACGTGTTAACTCATTGAACAAGTGCAGCGATTCACTTAACAACCTGTGGCAGGAAAGGGTCGCCCAGTGGGGCAAAACACATTTAACTGTCTTGCTTTGCAACCGAAATGTGGGGTTCCATTGTAGTCATAAGTTGAGGATTACCTGTAGTCACTGGCTCTGATCCTGCTTGGCTTTTTTTGAGATCAACCAAATTTACAGATTAACAGAGTTGGAAGGGACCTTGTAGGTCATCTAGTCCAACCCCTCTCCCTCAAGCAGGAGAACCTACATCATTTCTGACAGATGGTAGCCCGGTCTCCTCTTGAAAGCCTCCAGGGATGAAACTCCCACAACTTCCGAAGGCAACTTCTGTTCCATTGAATATAGAATAACAGAGTTGGAAGGGACCTTGTAGGTCATCTAGTCCAACCCCACGCCCAAGCAGGAGACCCTACTCCATTTCTGACAGATGGCAGTCCAGTCTCTTCTTGAAAGCCTCCAGTGATGAAGCTCCCACAACTTCCGAAGGCAACTTCTGTTCCATCGGTTGATTGTTCTCACTGTCAGAAAATTTATCCTTATTTCTAGGTTGAATCTCTCCTTGTTCAGTTTCCATCCATTGTTCCTTGTCTGGCCTTCAGGTGCTTTGGAAAATAGCTTGACCCCCTCCTCTCTGTGGCAGCCCCTCAAATATTGGAAGACTGCTATCCTGTCTCCCCTGGTCCTCCTCTTCACTAGACTAACCATGCCCAGTTCCTGCAACCGTTCATGTATGTTTGAGCCTCCAGTCCCCTAATCATCTTTGTTGCTCTTCTCTGCACTCTTTCTAGAGTCTCAACATCTTTTTTATAGTGCGACCACCTAAACTGGATGCAGGATTCTAGGTGTGTGTCAGAGTTCCAGGAAACACCCCCAACGAAATAAAACTCCGAGGCTAGAAGTTCCTCAAAGTTCCAATTTATTAGAGATGTCATGTTGGCAACATCTGGGGAAACCCGAATCTGAAAGCTTCCACGGTTTCCCCACCCAGTTGAAAGTTCACAACCCTGCCCCATGTCCACAAGCTCATCACAGTGTCCAACCAAATCTTCACATTCAGGTGGATACGGTCTCCACGCAGGTGCAGGCACATTGTCCTTGAGTAAAGAATATTGTTATGACTAAGTTTCTACCGCTCCAACAAAAAAAACCCTCTCAATTTCCCAGGCTAAAATATGTGGCAGTTGAAGCAAACCGAATTAATGGCTTCCAGAACTGACAGGCTTCCCCCCCTCAGGAAAGGAACGGATCCTGGAATGAAATAAAAGTCAGGGGTTAATACAAGTATCACATTAATGTCTTACTAAGGCTTTACAGAGTGGTATTAGTACCTCACTTGATCTTGATTGTATCTGTCTCTTAATGCAATTTAGGATTGCATTGGCTTTATTGGCTGCCGCCTCACACAGCTGGCTCATATTTAGCTGGTTGTCCACTAAGACTCCAAGATCCCTCTCACAGTCACTGTTATTAAGCCTGGTTTCACCCAGTTTATATGTGTATTTTTGGTTTTTCTTGCCTAAGTGTAAGACTTTATTTTTCTCTACACTGAATTTCATTCTGTTAGATATTTCAGTGCTGTAAAATCATTATTTATTTATTTATTTATTTAAACGCTCTTATAGGCCGCCCAATCCCGTGGGACTCAGGGCGGCGTACAACATGAATAAGAGGCGTACATTTAAAAACAGTCGTCATTAATTTAAGTTAAAAATATAATTAAAAAGAAGACATTATAAACACAACATTCAGGGGGAATCTGGTTGTCCTATTCACCCCATCTGCCGGAAGAGCCATGTTTTTAAGGCTTTACGGAAGGCCAGTAGGGTGGGGATGGTCCGGATCTCTGGTGGCAGTTGGTTCCAGAGGGACGGGGCTCCCACAGAGAAGGCCCTCCCCCGCGGTCCCGCCAACCGACATTGTTTGGCCGACGGGACCCGGAGGAGGCCCTCTCTGTGGGACCTAACCGGTCTTAGGGAGGTATGTGGTAGGATGCGGTCCCGCAGGTAGCCTGGCCCTGAGCCATGTAGGGCTTTAAAGGTAGCGACCAACACCTTAAATTGCACCCGGAGGCTGACTGGTAGCCAATGCAGCTGGCGAAGGATAGGTGTTACGTGGGTGTATCTCGGTACACCCACTACTGCACGCGCAGCTGCATTCTGTACCAGCTGGAGTCTCCGGATGCTCTTTGAGGGTAGCCCCATGTAGAGCGCGTTACAGTAGTCTAGCCGTGAGGTGACAAGGGCATGAGTGACTGTGAGCAAGGCCTCCCTCTCCAAGTAAGGTCGCAATTGGTGCACAAGACGGATTTGTGCAAAGGTCCCCCTAGCCACAGCTGAAAGATGTTGCTCCAATTTTAGCTGTGGATCTAGGAGGACACCCAAATTGCGAACCTGTTCTGAGGGAGTCAATTTTTCTCCCCCGAGAACCAAGGAGGGACAGTCGACATAGTCCTTGGGAGGCAATATCCAGAGCCACTCAGTCTTGTCTGGGTTGAGCCTGAGTCTGTTCACTCCCATCCAGACCCTCACATCGTCCAGGCAGCGGCACATCACATCAACTGCTTCACTGAACTGACACGGGGTGGAGATGTATAACTGGGTATCGTCAGCATACTGTTGATACCTCACCCCATGTCGTCGGATGATCTCACCCAGCGGTTTCATGTAAATGTTAAACAGGATGGGCGAGAGGACCGAGCCCTGTGGCACCCCGCAAACCAGGGGCCTAGGGGCCGACCTCTGTCCTCCTGTCAACACCGACTGCGTCCTGTCAGAGAGATAGGAGGAGAACCACTGTAAAACAGTGCCTCCCACTCCCATCTCCCCAAGACGACGCAGAAGGATACCATGGTCAATGGTATCGAAAGCCGCTGAGAGGTCAAGTAGCACCAGGATGGAGGAATGACCCCCATCCCGGGCTCGCCAGAGATCATCCATCAGCGCGACCAAAGCAGTCTCCGTACTGTAGCCGCGCCTGAAACCCGATTGAAAGGGATCCAGATAATCAGTATCCTCCAATAGCCGCAGGAGTTGGAGCGACACCACCTTCTCAACAACCTTACCCAAGAAGGGTAAGTTGGAGACTGGACGGAAGTTCTTTAAATCCGCTGGGTCCAGGGAAGGCTTCTTGAGGAGGGGCCTCACCACCGCAGCTTTTAAAGGCTGTGGGATGGATCCCTCTCTCAAAGAAGCGATCACAACCGCCTGGAGCCAGCCGCGTGTCACCTCCCTGCTGGCAGAAACCAGCCAGGAGGGGCACGGGTCCAATAAACAGGTGGAGGCGCTCATCGCTCCTATGGCCTTGTCCACATCCTCAGGAGTGACAGGTTCAAACTCGTCCCATATAACAGGACTAAGACTCACCCCTGTCATCTCGGCTTGCCCTGTCCAAATGGAGTCCAGGTCTGTCCGAATCTGAACGACTTTATCCGCCAGAAACTGGGAAAATTCCTCAGCTCTGCCCTGCAAGGGATCTTCAGCCCCCTCCTTGGCTAGGAGGGAGCGAGTCACCCTAAACAGAGCGGCTGGGCGGGAGTCGGCGGACGCAATAAGAGCGGAAAAATACGCGCATTTTGCCGCCCTTATCGCCACTAAGTAAGACTTAATGTAAGTTCTTAAAAGTGTCCGGTCAGACTCAGCTTTACTGGCTCTCCATCGTCGCTCTAGGCGTCTCTTTAGGCGCTTCATCTCCCGGAGCTCCTCAGTAAACCAAGGGGCCCTCCGGGATCCGCTGCCACGGAGAGGCCGCAAAGGCGCAATCCGGTCTAAGGCCCCCATTGCCGCCTGGTTCCAAGCAGCAACTAGAGCCTCAGATGAATCGTGTACCAGGGAGTCAGGTATTTCCCCAAGTTCCCTCTGAAATCCTTCAGATTCCATTAGGCGCCTGGGGCGGAACCACTTAGTCGGTCCCGCCTCCTTGCGGTGGAGGAGTGGTGCCATGAAATCCAACCTCAGAAGGAAATGATCTGACCACGACAAGGGTGTTGTGACTAAACCCCTCAGCCTCAGATCATCTCTCCACTGCCCCGAGAGAAACACAAGGTCAAGCGTGTGACCTCCCTCATGAGTCGGACCCTGAACTACTTGGGTCAGGTTCATGGTTGTCATGGAAGCCATGAACTCCTGGACTGCCTCCGAGGTTTCACCGGGCGATGGCAAATTAAAGTCCCCCAGCACCATCAACCTGGGGAACTCAATCGCCAGCCCTGCTACCTCCTCGAGCAGAACAGGCAGGGCCTTTGTAACGTAGCTAGGAGGCAGGTACGCTAACAAAAGGCCCACCTGGACCCCTAAGTCCAACTTCAGAAGGAGCGTCTCACACCCAACAATCTCCGGGGCAGGGCTCCTTCGAGGATTAAGGTTCTGGCGAGCTATAATCGCCACTCCTCCACCCCTTCCCTGGGGTCGCGGCTGATGCTGTACTAAGAACCCGTCCGGGCACATCTCGGAGAGGGGAACCCCCCCCTCCTGGCCTAGCCAGGTCTCAGTGATACATGCCAGGTCCGCCCCCTCTTCCAGGATTAAATCCCGTACAAGGGGGGCCTTGTTGGTAATTGACCTGGCATTCAACAGTAGCAGCTTGAGCCCAGGGCCCTGACATCCCTGGTTACCAGGACCTCGGGTTGAGCAAGATGGAACCAAACCTGAGGGGCCAGAACAAGGAATCGCTTGGAGACAGCGAGTTCTCGTTCCCCGAGAGCGGCCTACCCCTCTGCTCCCGCCATACCTACCTCTCCCTGTTATGACCATAATACTCCCGCTCCCCCTTGTACCAGAGATCCCCTCCCCGCCCCCACTGGTCTCCCTCTCTTCCGGCAAACCATCCATACCACTCACTCTAAAACGGGGATCAGGCTCCAGAACCCCTCCACTTCTGTTTTCACACTCAGTAAAGGGGGCCGGGGCCCAAGCACCCGCATTCCTCATTCCTACCAATCAATCAGTCTACACATATACTCCAAGAATCATACACTCATGCACCCACACAACATATCGGAGGTAGATTTACAAGTTTAAGACAAAGAGGAGACACCATCAAATGAGGGTGTAATATAAAACGGATCCCTGCCGTTACCCAGGTCTCGTAACTGTTCTGTCCTTTATCGCACAGCACCTTTGCGATCTTTATATGAGACTTTAACAGATGACAGAGTCTCCAGTTCTCAGAGTTAGTGTGTATTTGTCCTCCTTCATAGAATAGTAATAATAATAATCGGAGTCCGGGAATCGATAATCCGGGGGGCAAAGAGCAATCTTCCCTATTCAGCTGTTTTTGGGAGTCCAAAATCCCTCTCCCCTTGGTATAAGATCGAGTTCTACCTGAGGGGGGGATCCCCCGCAAAAAGTGCAAAAGCCAGGAGAAAATGCTAATCATCGCAGTAGCCCCAATAATCCGCCACATCTTCGTCCCGGTCGTAATGATCTTCAAATGGCCAGAGACATCCACAAAAGTAGAGAAGGCAGAAGATGGAAAGGGGCCACAATAATTATTATCGCCTCAGAGTCTAACAGTCTCCCTAGGAGTAAATGGCGGCTATGGGGGATAATGTAACAATTGGGAATTCAATCAATTCTCTGATTGAAAGGTACAATACAGATATTCCTGAATTTACGACCACAGTTCGACCAGAATTTTTGTAGCTAAGCAAGGCGGGCGCTGAGTGACTCACAGCTCATTTTATGTGGGCGTTAAGCGAATCCCGTTTCCCCCCCACCATTAACCTTGCTTGTCCGAAACTGGCTAGGAAAGTTACAAAACCGCGATCACATGAACCCTGGATTGCTGCAACCATCGTCAATACATGCTGGGCTAATGAGCGCCTGAATTTTGATCACGAGACACCAGTGAGGCTACTGCAGCGGTCATAAGTGGGAGGACCGGTTATAAGTCAACTTCTTTTTTTTTTAGTGCCGTTGTAACTTCAAACGACCGCTGAACGAAGGTTGTTAAGTCGAGAACTGCTTGAGATTCAGGAACCCGTTGTGGAGGCAGGCACGGGTCTGCCCTCACTCCTAATTAAAGGAATCTCTGTTCACTTCAGAGGGTTTGTCGTGTTTGGGGAGCTGGGTCAGAAAACCAGGTCAGTGACAGATTTGATGTCTGGATGTATACGGTGTGTTAAGTGTGCGTGATATTAACCTGGGTATATACAGTGATACCTCGAGATACGAGTTTAATTCGTTCCGTAACCTTGCTCCGTATGTCAATTTGCTCGTATCTCAAAGCAATTTGTAAATGCACAAAAAGCACAAAGCCCTAGAAAAACTTATCAAAGATGCTTCGACAGCGAGGTAAACAAGCACACTGGGGGGATGCGTGGGATAATGCGAGACGCACGAGGCGCAGTAAACTGGTGGGTGGTGTGCAGCCGGCCGTTCCTCGTATCTCAAATGTTGCTCGTATTTCAAAGCAAAACTTCGCTCGCTCGACGGCTCGTATCTCAAATATCTCGTATGTTAGGGCACTCGTATCTCGAGGTACCACTGTATATTAAATATGGCCAGTCCGGAGAAAAGAAGGACTAGTGGAGACATGATAGCAGTCTTCCAGTATTTGAAGGGCTGCCACAAAGAAGAGGGGGTCAAGCTATTCTCCAAAGCACCAGAAAGCAGGACAAGAAGCAATGGATGGAAACTAACCAAGGAGAGAAGCAACCTGGAATTAAAGGAGAAACTTTCTAACAGCGAGGACAATTAACCAGTGGAACGGCTTGCCACCAGAAGTTGTGAATGCTCCAACACTGGAGGTTTTTAAGAAGAGATCGGACAGCCATTTGTCTGAAACAGTTCAGGTTTCCTGCTTGTGCAGGGGGTTGGACTAGAAGACCTCCAAGGGCCCTTCCGACTCTGGATTGAGCAGACCAGGACATCAGAACCACAAACAGAAACTCTTTTTCTTGAGATGGGCTCTAAGAACAGAATTTTACAAGGCTGATTGTGCTACTGGACACCCCACACCCATCCCTTTATCATGTGTTTTTTTTTTGTAATAAGTTTATTTTATTTTATAACATACAAAAATTCCAATTTCAATTGAACAGTGTGTTGTCTGGGTCCAAATCATTTTAGGAAATAATAATCAAAGTGTTTACAACAATATTCATTGCATTAATATCAATTATAGTATAGCAATAGCACTTAGACTTATATACCGCTTCATAGTGCTTTTCAGCCCTCTCTAAGCGGTTTACAGAGTTCAGCCTCTTGCCCCCAACAATCTGGGTCCTCATTTTACCCACCTCAGAAGGACGGAAGGCTGAGTCAACCTTAAGGAAGGAAGGAAGGAAGGAAGGAAGGAAGGAAGGAAGGAAGGAAGGAAGGAATAGCAATAGCACTTAGACTTATATACCGCTTCATAGTTCTTTACAGCCCTCTCTAAGCGGTTTACAGAGTTCAGCATATTGCCCCCAACAATCTGGGTCCTCATTTTACCCACCTCGGAAGGATGGAAGGCTGAGTCAACCTTGAGCCTGCTGAGATTCGAACTGCTGAACTAGCAGTCAGCTGAAGTAGGTTGCAGTGCTGCTTTTAACCACTGCGCCACCTCGGCTCCCTTATCAATATTAATATTGATAGTAATATCATATTTTTTAACCAAGTTGACATATCTTCCTTATATCACTGATCCTTCCATATATTTCCCTGTTTCTAGCTCCTGTTTTTGTCAGCTAGCCATTGATAAAATAAGTCCCAAGTCAAAAAATACTCAAGTTTCTTTCTTCTTTTAATGACCGCATAATCCCTTGCGGTGCGGAGTCTGGGTAACTGAATGGAGCTGAGTGTTTACTCGGCCGGATGCCCTTCCTGTCGCCAATGCAGAGTTTTTGTTCAGCAGATGTCAGGGTTCCAAGTAATAAATCCATTTCAATTGGGAAATTGAGGGAAATTGAATTCCGCAAAGATTACTTTTATTGGAAATATCATACTGGCACCTATCTGGTGAAAACCGACTCTGAAAACTCCCGTGGTTTTCACCTTATTAAAAGTAAAAGTTTTTCTGCTTTCTCAAAACAGTCAAGTCACATGGTCCAATCACTGCTCAGTCCGACAACCGGGTGGCATCACTCCGCCTTCTTCCGACCAGGTGTGAGAATGTCCTTGGTTCCCAAGAGAAAGTATTTTGTTTTGGCTACAAAAATCCCTCGATCTCAAATCCCCGCTCCCTTACCCCCAGCTACAGTGTTTTAACCCTGAAGCGGACAAAAATGGCTTCGGTCAGGCCAGCTTCAGGGTTGACAGGCGGGCTCCCCTCTAACAAAACGGGCTCTCATTGTGCCCAGAGAGAAAAATATCTGTCTCTACCTAGGATCGAACTCACAGCTGCCTCGTTGTGAGGCGAGAGCTCCACCTCTAGGCCACCGCATCACTCAGTGAAGGGAATCTTTTAACGATCCCATAATCCCTTGCGAGGTAGAATCTGGGCAGCCCAATGGAGCTGAGTGTTTACTGGCCGGATGCACCTCCTGTCGCCAATGCAGAGTTTTGTTCAGCAGATATATTCTCATTGTGCCCAGAGAGAGAAATATCTGCTTCTACCTTGGATCGAACTCACAGCCTCCTGATTGTGAGGCGAGAACTCCACCTCTAGGCCATCGCACCACTCCCTTATACTCCTGGGAATTAGGGGAGGGTCTCTGCCTGAGCTACCTCCAAACGTTACCTTGTTTCTCGGGACTAAAAAAACGTTTCAGCCCCCTTTTTCTGGGTACTGGTTGTTGTGACCCAGCACCGCAACCCCCCAGAAACACACACACACAGTCGTTGGGAGGCAAACAAAAAGGTTCCTTTTACTAATAAAGTTTCTTAGTAAAACTCAGAGGGTTTAGAAGTCCAAAACAACACAAACGGAAAGTCTTCAGGAATAAGGTTCTTTGGGTTACGTGAGGGTTAAATAGCACACAGACAAAAGTTCAAAGCAAGACTCATTAATTCTTATCTGAACAACTTGGCTGGCTTCCCGGAATAAAGCTGGCAGAAGCTGGTGATAAGATTCCCAAACAGACGTAGAAACGAAACTCTGGATATGCTGCGGTCAGTGAATTGTTGTTCTCAGCAATGAGCACTAATTACCATGGCCTAATATAGCCACTGAAGGGCGTGGCCCAGTTAGCCCTCACTGCTTCCTCCTATTGGACCGACGCTTACTCAGCCAGTCCTGTCTTCTGGCTGCTCTGCGTGCTCTGGCATTCAGCATGAGTTCTTCATCTCCTGATGAAGAACTCTGCTGCGCAGGTGCAGAAGGTCCTGGGAGATCGTCCTGCTCTGGCACCGAGTCCTCATCACCAGCCGTCTCTGGTGCCAGGCACATAGGCTGGTACTGCTGCACCATGAGCGGCTCCGCGTCCTCCGGATCCTCCAGACTCGGCGCCGGACGCGGCCAAGGCACAACACTGGTCCTGCATAACTCCATCAGGGTCACCTGCCTTACACCCTACAAGCATTTTAGTGGCTTCAGCATTTTGGATGACCCTAGTTTACTTAGTTGGCTGTGCGTTGTGTGAACTTGGAAATGACGTGAATTCGACAAGCAGGCAGTCCTTGACTTAACAACCATTCGTTTAGTGACCGTTTGAAGTTACAACAGCACCGGAAATAATGAGTTAGCACCGCTTTTCCACACTTAACGACCGTTGCAGCATCCCCCAGGGTCACATGACCAAGATTCAGAGGCTTCGCAAGTACTTACGGAGGTTGCAGTGTCCCGGGGTCGCATAATCCCCTTCGGTGACCTTCTGACAAGCAAAGTCAAGGGGAAAACCAGATTCACTCAATCACTGTGTCACCAACTTAACAACCGCACTGATTCACTTAACTGTGGCGAGAAAGGTCGTAAAATGGGGTCAAAACTCGCTCAGCAACTATCTCGCTTAGCCACTGAAATTTTGGGTTCACTTGTAAGTCGTAAGTAGAGGACTACCTCTATTTTCGTGGCTTCAATCAGCAGATTGGATGGATGTAGTTTGCTTAGTTGGTTTGTGGATCCGGGCAGTGTGTGAACTTGGAAAAGAGGCGAATTCTATAAACAGGTAAAATGTGCTGTGTGAATGCCTCCAAGATAAGAAGACCGGTTCTCTTCTCACGTCTTCTTTTCCACTGACTTTTTCCCCCTGTAGATATATTCCTAACTGCTTACTCCTGGGAGGGAGGGAGGAGAGAGAAGGAAGGAAAAAGGAAAAACAAAAAACAAAAACGAGACAGACAGGAAATGAAAGGGAAAGAGGGAGAAAGGAAAGGAGGAAGAAAAATAGAAAGAAAAAGAAGGAAGGGAGGGAGGGAAGAAAGAAAAAAAAGATGAAAGAAAAGGAGGGAGAAAGGAAGGAAAGAAAGAAAAGGAAGGAAGGAGAAAGGAAAGAAAGAATAAGGAAAGAAAAAAGGAAAGAAAAAAGGAAATGAAGAAAATTTAATTTAATTTTTTCATGCTTTTCATCCTTCCAGGCGGTGAATAATATTCCTCTTCTCAAGCAATTGACCCTTCGGGGATGCCCAGAATTGGTGACTGTCTTCCAACCCTATTGGACCAAGAGTCGCTTTTGAGGCCGTGGATGATGGATCCCAGAGAAGCCACCCTGTAGCTAGGACTGCTGTGAAACAGCCAGCAGGGTCCCGCCGCCTCCCGCCTCCCCTTCAGCCGGTGACTGTATCCCGCCCCTCTCTCACAGAGGAGGCAAGCTGAGGGGCTTGTGTTCTCCTGCTTTGACTATTATTCTCGCTGCTGGATTCCTTTTGTAAAGAGAAGTGTTAACATTAATATATAAATGCTCTGTTCTATTTTGGAGAAAAAGGATGAGTTTCCAACTTCGCATTCGCCTCTGGGGAAAGGGTGGGGCTGGGGGACGTTGAATCCTTGGAAAAGACGGCGCACGGGGCTAGCAAGCCCCTAAGGGGGAGGCCAGTGACGTGACATCATGCAATAGTACGTTGGAAAGACCTTGGGGGACGGAGGAAGAGATGCTGCCTAGAGAACAGTCAGATAAGAGATCGCTGAGCCCTCAGCTGCATAATGGCAGACAAAGAGGCTCAGAAGGGACTATTTCAATAACGGTATAATAGAGTTGGAAGGGACCTTGGAGGTCTTCTAGTCCAACCCCCTGTTCAAGCAGGAGATCCTACACCAATCCAGTCAAGTGGCAGTCCAGTCTCTTCTAGAAAACCTCCAGTGATGGAGCACCCACAACTTCTGGAGCCAACCTCTGTTCCACTGATTAATTGTTCCAATTGTTACCAAATTTCTCCTTTGTTCCAGGTTGCTTCCCTTATTTAATTAATTTCCATCCATTGTTTCTTGTCTTGCCTTCTGGTGCTTTGGAGAATAGGTTTGACTCCTTTGTGGCAGCCCCTCAAATATTTGAAACTGCCCCAAAGAAGAAGAGGGTCAACTTATTTTCCAAAGCACCTGAAGGCAAGACAAGAAACAACGGATGGAAACTAATCTGGGAGAGAAGGCAGTATCTATCCGTTTCTCAAAATGCACATCATTACACTTCTATTTCTTAAGATCGCTTTTTAAATCCCTTCGGTCCTTTGAATTGAAGCGTTGTCAAAGACGTGTGTGCGGTTGCGCTGTCGTGCCAGTGTGGTCCCCAGTGTAACTGGGCCAATAATGCCATTGCTCAACTGACCACACGCGTTGCACGAACGAGGCTGTGTGTCACAAGGAGAGGAGAGATGGAATCACCTGGATGCTGCATCCAGTTTTTGGTCACCACGTTACAAAAAAATGTTGAAACTTTGGAGAAAGTGCAGAGAAGAGGATTAAAGGGCTGGAGACTAAAAGATATGAAGAACGGTTGCAGGATTTGGGTGTGATTAGTCTAGAGAAAAGAAGGACCGGGGGGGGGGGTGACATGATAGCAGTCTTCCAGTATTTGAGGGGCTGCCCCAAAGAAGAGGGGGTCAAATTGTTTTCCAAAGCACCTGAAGGCAGGAGAAGAAGCGATAGATGGAAACTAATCAACCTGGAATTAAGGAGAAACTTCCTGACAAGAGACTGGACAGTCACTTGTCTAAAACGGTATAGGGTCTCCTGCTTGAGCAGGGGGCTGGACTAGAAGACCTCTGAGGTCCCTTCCCAACTTTGTTATTTTGTTTAGTCCAGGAGCGATTGGCTGGTTTGGGACCAGAAATTGTGGTTTTGGAGAGCCAGAGGTTCTGTCCGGTAAACAGGAACACCTCGATAGCCCCCGATTGGCCTTCTCCGTCCCCCAACCCCATGCCTTTCCCCCAACCAGCTCTATTCTGATTGATTAAATAGAATAGAATAACAGAGTTGGAAGAGACCTTGGAGGTCTTCTAGTCCAACCCCCTGCTCAAGCGGGAAACCCTAGACAAATCCAGACAAATAGTTGTCCAATCTCTTCTTAAAAACCTCCAGTGTTGGAGCACTAACAACTTCTTGTGGCAAGCTGTTCCACTGATTAACTGTCCTAACCGTGAGGAAATTTCTCCTTAGTTCCAGGTTGCTTCTCTCCTTGCTTAGTTTCCATCCGTTGCTTCTTGTCCTGCCTTCAGGTGCTTTGGAGAATAGGTTGACCCCCTTTTCTTAGTGGCAGCCCCTCAAATATTGGGAGACTGCTATCATATCACCCCTAATACTCTTCTTTTAGAGTAGGAGGCACTAACCGATAAGTGGCATTTGCACAACATGCAAAAGGATTAAAAAAACAAACCAAGATGAGTCCTAACCAAGTTCAGCACGATGAATCATTGCTAAATATTTATCAATGTTCCCCTTTGCTCAAATAAGCAGCTTGCAGGTAATCCTCACATTACAGTCATTCATTTAGTGACTGTTCAAAGTTTCAACAGCACGGGGAAAAAAGGGACTTAACAACTAGCCCTCGCACTTACGACCGTCACAACATCGCTTAAGTACATGCAGCGGGCAATGTACCTAAGACAGTTACAGCCTCCCATGGTCACCATTTGTGACCTTCCCAGCTAGCTTTCGACAAAGTCAATGGGAAAAGCCGGATTCACTTAATGACCATGTGAGTCACTTAAAAGGGGCCACGTTTAGGAGACCTTGGTCTAAGACAGTGCTTCTCAATTATTTTCTGTTACGTCCCCCCTAGGAAGAAGTAAACATTTCGCGCGCCCCCCCCAAACTCCCCGATCTGGGCCCCAATGGAATTTTAGTGTTAATATTTGTTATTTTACTTCTTATAAGCTGTAAGCAAACTATTGGCTAGGGAAGGCTGCTCTACCCACTTACCTGGGAGTAAGTCACACTGAACTCAGTGGAGCCTGTTTTTGGTTAGGCAGGCATAGGCTACCGTGATTAGGGCCCTCTTTTGACACGGGGCCAGGCCAGCTTAATCAAGCCGGTGTTTTGGGGTCGCCGGCCTGGCCCATAAGCGCCATCTCTGTCAGGCACTCACAGCGAATGGTGTGGAAGGAGGCTTTAGGGTGCCGTTCGAAGCTTTCGCCCAGCTGCAGAGGATGCTCCTCCTTGTCCAGCAGCAGGTTCGCCACGCCGTTCATGGCTACCGCGGCGCCCGCCGAGAACAACAAGAACCCACGCACCCGCCCCGCCCCGCCTGGCCACCACCTCTTCCGGGCTCAGAGCAGCGTGCAACTGGGAAAACACTCCCCGTCCAGGGGAATTGATTGAGAGGGACCACTCATGTTCCCTGGAGTCACATGCGCCCCCCCTGGCATCGCTCCGCGCCCTCCCCAGGGTGGGCGCCCCACTATTTGAGAAGGACTGGTCTAAGAGATGGGAGCTGTCTATGCCTATATTTTCAAGTTCTTTTGGGGGGTGGGGTAAGCTGGTTTCTACAGTTCTAATGTGGCTCCCTCCCACTTTCTGATGGATTCTCAAAATGGCCGATTACAGAGTTGGAAGTGACCTTGGAGGTCATCTAGTCCAACCCACAACCCCGCCCAAGCAGACCCTACACCAAAGGTCTTCAAACTTGGCAACTTTTAAGACCTGTGGACTTCAACTCCCAGAATAGCTGGCTGGAGAATACTGGGAGTTGAAGTCCACAAGTCTTTAAAAAGTTGCCAAGTTTGAAGGACCCCTGCCCTACAGCATTTTTGACAGATGGCTTTCTTCTTGAAAGCCTCCAGGGATGAAGAACGTGTGTAGGCAGAACATGCAACCTTCTCGCTCTTCATGGGATGAAACTGAAAAAGATGGTTCTGTATTTTATAATTGTCCCTCAGATCCTCAGAGCTGTGCGGACTTCTTTGGAAAGGTCAGTTAGTGGCCTCACCAGGCTCAAGGTTGACTCCGCCTTCTGTCCTTCCGAGGTCGGTAAAATGAGGACCCGGATTGTTGGGGGCAAGAGGCTGACTCTGTAAACCTCTTAGAGGGCTGTAAAATACTGAAGTGGTATATAAGTCTAAGTGCTATTTCTCTTCCTTCCTTCCTTCCTTCCTTCCTTCCTTCCTTCCTTCCTTCCTTCCTTCCTTCCTTCCTTCCTTCCTTCCTTCCTTCCTTCCTTCCTTCCTGGGTCCTAAAATGAGGATCCAGATTGTTGGGGGCAAGAGGCTGACTCTGTAAACTGCTTAGAGAGGGCTGTAAAATACTAAAGCGGTATATAAGTCTAAGTGCTATTGCTCTTCCTTCCTTCCTTCCTTCCTTCCTTCCTTCCTTCCTTCCTTCCTTCCTTCCTTTCTGGGTCCTAAAATGAGGACCCAGATTGTTGGGGGCAAGAGGCTGACTCTGTAAACCGCTTAGAGAGGGCTGAAAAGCACTGAAGCGGGATATAAGTCGTAAGTGCTATTGTTGAGTCAACCGGTTGGGCACTATGACATCACCAACTGTCCTGGATGCTGGAATGTGGCCCACCTGTGAGGCCTTGGACTCCAGAGTCCTAGGATTGGAGCCAGGAGGGGCCGGGGTCTCTTTGCATGGGAGATTATTTCTGGAGCAAGGGATCTTTTGGCTGCCTTCATTGGAACTCCGGATCCAGTTGAGCTTCGCAAGGACAAAGCCTGAAAGCGTGAAGGTCATTCCACCTTTCCAGACTGGCTTCTGAAAGAGACTTCTCCGAGTTGGTTGAGCAGGTAAGGTGCCCTTGGTTATCCTTGTTGCTCTCCGATGTTTCATGACCCAACTAAGAGAAGAACAGAGTTGGAAGGGACCTTGGAGGTCATCCAGTCCAACCCCTTGCTCAAGCAGGAGACCCTATATCAGTGATGGCTAACCTTTTCCAGACTGTGCCCGAACCTCCAAAATGCAATCCACATGCGTGTGCGCCCCATGCATGTGCACCTCCTGCACATGCGCCCCACATCAGCCAAGCGGAAGGAAGGAAGAAGACAGAAAAAGGGAAGGAAGGAAGAAGAAAAAAATGAAGGAAGGAAGGAAAAAGGAAGACTCTAAAAAGAGTGCAGAGAAGAGCAACAAAGAGGATTAGGGGACTGGAGGCTAAAACATGAAGAACGGTTGCAGGAACTGGGCATGGCTAGTTTAATGAAAATAAGGACTAGGGGAGACATTATAACAGTGTTCCAATATCTCAGGGGTTGCCACAAAGATGAGGGAGTCAAACTATTCTCCAAAACACCTGAGGGTAGAACAAGAAGCAACGGGTGGAAACTAACCAAGGAGAGAAGCAACTTAGAACTAAGGAGAAATTTCCTGACAGAACAATTAATCAGTGGAACAGCCTGCCTCCAGAAGTTGTGAATGCTCCAACACTGGAAGTTTTTAAGAAGATGTTGGATAACCATTTGTCTGAAGTAGTGTAGGGTTTCCTGCCTAAACGGGGGGTTGGATTAGAAGACCTCCAAGGTCCCTTCCAACTCTGTTACTATTACTATAAGAAGACAGAAAAGGAAGAAGAAAAGGAAGACCAAAAAAGGAAGGAAAAAGAAAAGGCAGGCAGGGAGGAAGTGGGGCGGGAGGAAAAGAAGGAAGGAGAAAGGAAAGAAGGGAGGAAAAGGGAGAAGAAGAAAGGAAGAGAAAAAAAGAAAGATAGATGCAGCCAAGGTCCCTGGCTGTTCTAGATTGAAATGGGCCTGGAACTACTGGTGGAAATTTAAGCCACTTTCTGAGTCTTACAACACACCGCAGCATTTTAAGACCCCACATCTGGGCTCACACTAAGCCACAAATAAATACACCACGCTTGGCATGCTGCAGAAATGCGTCTACCGGGCCCGGTTGTGTGAAGGCAGCATGGTGTGCCTAAAGGTCCATCCGAGATCCTGAAAATCAACCATCGAAAGAAATCACAAAGGAAGAGAAGATTTTTGACGCTTGGAGCAATGTTGGACATTTTAAGATGCATGGACTTCCAACTCCCAGAATTCCCCAGCCAGCATGGCTGCCTGGGGAATTCTGGGAGTTGAAGTCCACAGGTCTTAAAAGTGGAATGATAGGTGAATTACGATTCTTTAAACTGAGCTTGTTAAGCGTGTGGGGTGAACAAATGAATTTTTCTCCCCCAGCAACAGCTTCTGGCGCATAAGAAGCCACAGGATGTTCGAACAATCTTCGTCTTCCAAAGAATTTCCCAACATGGGGACGGAGAGCAGTGGGACCTGCTACCCCAGGCATGCTGGTAAATTGGGGGCCTTTGAGAGTCGGGTTGGGGGGAAGATGGGAGGGTGACATCTCAGCATTGGATTGCACATAAGGGAAATCTTCTGGGGGGGGCTGTGGTTTCCATAGCTCGTTTTTCTGACGTTAACACATTGTCTCAAGACGGCGACTTTTATGCAAAATTCATTGAAAATTGATGTTCGGTCACTTCAATAATTTTCTCAGATTTGAATCTAAGATTCTTAGAACAGGGTTTCTTAGCTTCGGATACGAGTGGACTTCAACTCCCAGAATCCCCTAGCCAGCATGGCTGGCTGGGGAATTCTGGGAGTTGAAGTCCACCCATCTTAAAAGTGGCCCCAGGTTGAGAAACGAAGCTGCACAGAATGGTCCACCTGGGAACCACTCCCCCCCCCCCCGCAAACACACATACCCAAACACAAAAACACACAATATGTTGAGATGAGCACGTTAGTGAAAACCTCCACTTAAACCCAAACCGGGTTTAAGACTAACCAAACTCAATGTCCTTGCAGCCACTGCTGCAAATTATAAACAGGTTAAATTAAATAAAGGAGTATTTAAGGAAGTAATTTAAGTAAGTATTTAAGCAAAGGAAGAAAAAAAAAAGTCAGAAGACAGCAGTGGCAAACCTCACTACTCATGATACAAGAAGAAGGGCAGAGTTTTGATTTGACACTATTTTGACTTTTTTGACATTTCTTAGCCTGCAGATACTCCCTAAATCACTATTTGCCAATTTCAGGAACTTTTAAGAGGTTTGGACTTCAACTCCCAGAATTCCCCAGCCACCATAGCTTACTCTCTTGTAATCCCTTCCTCTGCAATTTCGCCATTTTAGGTGGTGAGAGGGGGAAAAAAGCAGGCACAGCTGGCTGGCTGGCTGAGGAATTCTGGGAGTTGAAGTCCACCCGTCTTAGATTTCTGGGAGTTGAAGTCCACTTTTGTGGCTCCAGGTTGAGAAACAGTGATTTAACTGAAGCTGCAGAGAACAGTCTGCCTGCAACACCCCCACAACACACAAAAACACACACTATCTTGAGATGAGCACCACGCACATTAGTGAAATCCTAAACTGAGCAGGGTTTGAACTTGATGTCCTTAAAAGTCCTCACCCCTACATTTCCCCCTACCTCAGGGACCCCACACACCAGGATCCAGGACCCAACCCACCCTACCTGTCCTCGGAAGGATTTAGAAGCAAGAGATGGACCCACCAAAGCCCAAGACTCCACCTTCTCCTACCTACAGGAACTAGAGCGGAGGTTTCCAAATTTGGCAGCTTTAAGACTTGTGGACTTCAACTCCCAGGATTCCTCAGCCAGCCATGAATTCTGGGAGTTGAAGTCCACAAAGTCTTCAAGTGGGCAAGTCTGAAGACACCTGTCCTAGGAGGACCTAGACCAGTGATGGCTAGCCTTTTTCTCGTTGTGTGCCGAAAGCACGTGCATGCACAATAGCGTGCGCGTGTGCCGGCACCCATAATGCAATGCATGCCCCCTGCGCATGCACACACGAACCTTCCTCCTCTCCCCGTGCATGCGCATGTGACCCACATGCTCCACCCACCCACCCCGATGCATGCATGTGCGACCCCCCGCCCCCCCTTTTGGGCCTAGCAGGCCTCCCTGCAGCCTCCTGGGACAAAAAACGGGCCACGAGGGGAGGCGCCACACACCCCTGCCCCAGCGCATGTGCGCGTGCCTCCCGCATGACCGAGTGAGAATAAATCTCACAGAGGCGATATAGATCTTTTCCCCGGAATTCAGACATTAGAAATGAAACCGCAGTTTAAAGTTCTAATTAAAATATTTATTTCGGTACAAAACCAATAAATTCTAATTAATTACATGTCTGATATAAAATGCGACTTCTCTCATTGGAAGCCAGAAGAAGAAGGATAGAACGGAAATTGGAATGCACACATGTGTACAAGAACATATCAATCACGTGCTCAGGAATGAACCATTATATTAAATAGGGATGCAGCTCCCTGCATGTACATGTAACAGGCAATAAATCACACCGTGACACCGCATGCCCCCCCCACGCATCCCGAAAATCAGCTGTCCGGCAGGAAGTGCGCGCGCGCATGCGCAGTGCACCTAAGCTGGAGACAGCTCGCGTGCCTGCAGAGAGGGCTCTGTGTACCAGCTGTGGCACGCGTGCCATAGGTTCGCCATCACGGACCTAGACTATGGTTTGCATTTGCTCCAGCAGCATCTCCATCGTTTAGGGCTCATGGTGGGGTCCATAAAGCTGTGGAAGATGCAGGCTGTAATTAGAGATGTTGACGGCCTTCAGTCAGGGACCATCCAAAGGATTTCCAGCCACCAGCTCTCCCCATGGTTTTCGTTTTTGTTGATCTGGAGGGGAGATGCATGTCCACCAAGTTGGGTCAACGCTCTGCCACAACTCTCTTCTAGATTCCCCAAGCTCCGCATCTTCTCAAGCAAGTTTTAGTTCCGTGGATTCAGAGTACCGCATCAAAGAGGGCGTGGGTCGGATGCGCACTTTCCTCCATGAAAAATCTCAGGTGTGACTTTCTCTTCTTCTTCCTGGACTGTCCCAAGGAAGATCTTGGGACAGTCTGCTATTAAATTCATTTATTTTCATTCAGGCCTTTAAATGTCAACCTTGCCAAGTTTAAGATGAGTGGACTTCTAACTCCCAGATTTCCTCAATCAGCATAGGAAGGAAGGGAGGAAGGAAGGAAGGAAGGAAGGAAGGAAGGAGGGAGGGAGGGACAGGAAAAAAAGAAAGAAAGGAAGGAAGGAAGGAAGGAAAGAAGGAAGGAAGGAAGGAAGGAAGGAAGGAAAGAAAGAAAGAAAGAAAGAAAGAAAGAAAGAAAGAAAGAAAGAAAGAAAGAAAGAAAGAAAGAAAGAAAGAAAGAAAGAAAGAAAGGAGGGAAGAAAGGAGGGAAGAAAGGAGGGAAGGGAGGGAGGAGTAATGAAAAAGAGGGAAAGAAGGAAGAAAAAAGGGAAAGAAAGAGAAAAATGATGGAAGGAGAGAAGGAAGGAAGGAAGGAAGAAGAGAAAGAAAGAAAAGAAAGAAGGAAGGAAGGAAAGAAAGAAAGAAAGAAAGAAAGAAAAAGAAAGAAAGAAAGAAAGAAAGAAAGAAAGAAAGAAAGAAAGAAAGAGGAGGGAAGAAAGGAGGGAAGGGAGGGAGGAGTAATGAAAAAGAGGGAAAGAGAAGAAAAAAGGGAAAGAAAGAGAAAAATGATGGAAGGAGAGAAGGAAAGAAAGAAAGAAAGAAAGAAAGAAAGAAAGAAAGAAAGAAAGAAAGAAAGAAAGAAAGAAAGAAAGAAAGAAAGAAAGAAAGAAGTCAAAGTCCACGCATCTTAACATTGACAGGGTTGAGAAATGCAGGTAGTCCTTGACTTACAACCGTTCATTTAGTGATCGAAGTTACAACAACACTGAAAAAAGTGACATGACCATTTTTCACACTTTATGAAGTGTGCAGCAGGGGTGGGTTCTGGGTCCTTTTGCTGCCGGTTTGCTCAGGGTCGCGCCATGCATGCGTGCACACTTCGCGCCCGCAACAATAAAAAAATAGCTTCTGCGCATGCGCAGAAGCAAAATCTAAGATGGCGGCGCCCACGGAGACACTGACAGAACCGGCTCTGTGACGTCATCACCAAGTTACTAACAGTTCCAAAGAACCGGTTAGAACCGGTAGGAACCCACCTCTGGTGTGCAGCATCCCGATGGTCACATGATCCAAATTTGGGGTGCTTGGCAAGTGACTCATATTTATGACAGTTGCCGTGTCCCGAGGGTCACATGATCCCCTTTTGCGACCTTCTGACAAGCGGACTCAACGGGGAAGCCAGAATTCACTTAACAACCGGGTGACTAACTTAACAACGGCAGTGATTCATGTAACAAGAAAGGTCGTAAAATGGGGCAAAGCTCACTTAACAACTGTCTCATTTAGTCACAGGAATGTTAGGCTCAATTGTGGTCGTAAGTTGAGGGCTACCTGTCCTTCACTTGACCTTTAGTAAACTATACCTTTCTAAACAAATGGAGTCGAGGATCATTCGTGATTAAAGGTTCAACCTTTCTCCTGCTCCCATCAACACCATTCCTGTTTTTCTTGCCAAAATTGTATTTTTAACCTTTGGGGGGGGGGGGGAATGTCCTTAGGATGTGCCAGAGAAGTCCAAGTTCCTGGAATGTGTGGACCTTGTTACCACCACTATGGACAGTGGGAAAGATGGCTTCCGAGACGAGTACTACAATGCCACGTTGCTCAGGGACATCCTCAGGGTGAGTGTCGTCGTCCCGCACAAAGACCGGAAGCATGAAAATATTTCGGAACAGGACCCTGAAGGAACGGAACCCCCACAGCCCACCGCAATCTGAGCAGGCTTGGCTAGAGATGCGCAGCCTGGTTGTGCAGGGAAAAATAGCTATGGAAGTGAGATGAAACGGGCAGGGAAATTAGAGCAACGTTTGGTGGCACGCCCCACTTATAATTCATAGCTGTTTTGCGTTCCAATGAAATATCCTTCCTTCCTCTCTCTCTTTCTTTCCTTCTTCCTCCCTTTCTTCATTCGTTCCATTTTTCATTCTTATCTTCCTTCCTTTTCATTCTTATTTTCCTTCCTTCATTTTTTATTCTTATTTTCCTTCCTTCCTTTCTTTTTTCATTCTTATCTTCCTTCCTTTCTTTTAATTCTTATCTTACTTACTTCCTTTCATCTATCCCTCCCTCCCTCCCTCCATTCTTTCTTCATTCATTCCATTTTTCATTCTTATCTTCCTTCCTTTTCATTCTTATTTTCCTTCCTTCATTTTTTATTCTTATTTTCCTTCCTTTCTTTTAATTCTTATCTTACTTACTTCCTTTCATCTATCTATCCATCCCTCCCTCCATTCTTTCTTCATTCATTCCATTTTTCATTCTTATCTTCCTTCCTTTTCATTCTTATTTTCCTTCCTTCATTTTTTATTCTTATTTTCCTTCCTTTCTTTTAATTCTTATCTTACTTACTTCCTTTCATCTATCTATCCATCCCTCCATCCATTCTTTCTTCATTCATTCCATTTTTCATTCTTATCTTCCTTCCTTTTCATTCTTATTTTCCTTCCTTCATTTTTTATTCTTATTTTCCTTCCTTCCTTTCTTTTAATTCTTATCTTACTTACTTCCTTTCATCTATCTATCCATCCCTCCATCCTTTTTTATTCTTATCTCCCTTCCTTCCTTCCTTCCTTCCTTCCTTCCTTCCTTCCTTCCTTCCTTCCTTCCTTCCTTCCTTCCTTCCTTCCTTCCTTCCTCCCAGTTCCTTTCCCCAGGTATGACCTCCCCGAATCCCGAGGAACGCGAACAAACGTTGTCCCGGATTGCCAAGATCATCAGCTGCATCATCAACCACTGTCCCACAAGAGAAGTGAGTTCTTTTTTCCACGCTGTTGCTAAATCTCAGAACCCGGGTTTCAGTATTGTGGGAAAAAGAAAAGGGGCTTTCAACTCCCAGAATTCCCCAGCCAGCATGCATGGCCTTCAATTCCCAGAATTCGCCATTCACCATGCAGGGCCTTCAGTTCCCAGAATTCCCCAGCCACCATGCAGGGCCTTCAATTCCCAGAATTCCCCAGCCAGCATGCAGAGCCTTCAGCTCCCAGAATTCCCCATCCACCATGCAGGGCCTTCAATTCCCAGAATTCCCCATTCCCCATGCAGAGCCTTCAGCTCCCAGAATTCCCCATCCACCATGCAGAGCCTTCAATTCCCAGAATTCCCCATCCACCATTCAGGGCCTTCAATTCCCAGAAATCCCCATTCACCATGCATGGCCTTCAATTCCCAGAATTCCCCATCCACCATGCAGACCCTTCAATTCCCAGAATTCCCCATCCACCATTCAGGGCCTTCAATTCCCAGAATTCCCAGAATTCCCCATTCACCATGCAGAGCCTTCAATTTCCAGAATTCCCCATTCACCATGCAGGGCCTTCAATTCCCAGAATTCCCCATTCACCATGCAGAGCCTTCAGCTCCCAGAATTCCCCATCCACCATGCAGGGCCTTCAACAACTCCCAGAATTCCCCATCCACCATTCAGGGCCTTCAACAACTCCCAGAATTCCCCAGCCACCATTCAGGGCCTTCAATTCCCAGAATTCCCCAGCCAGCTAAAATCAAAACACCTGACAAAAATGTCTTTTGTTCTGAATCAGAGGAACAAAGTAAGGAAGAGCTCGTACAATTAGGCAACACCTCCGTGTGAGTTAAGCCCCTATATAAATATGTCTATTAAATGCATGAATAAAATAATATGCACTCTTATTTTCCCGCCTTCCCCACCCGCTCTAGGGACTGAAGACCATCAAGCTGGGGAAGATCGCTGGGGGGCTGATCCTGGCCTGCACTGACCCCAATGAGAGCGCCTCCTGCTGGGCAGCCGATGGACTCCACCGCCTCTACACCCTGTTCGTGCATCAAAAGAGTAAGGGGAGCATGGGATTTGGGGTAGATCAGCGACTATAGTCAGGTGCTCCTATTCAAGAAATATCTTTTTGTACCGTGATCACATTTTCTTGGGGACAAAAAATAAAGGACAGACCTGGAAAAGGGGCACCTCTGAAAGAAGTTTCTAAGAATTAAAAAAAAATTGTTTATATTTATAGCTTTGTTTTTAGACATGTATGGGTAAAAGAGAAGTAGTAGCTCAGGGTTTATTTATTATTATTTATTAGTGACATTTATATACCGCCTCACAGTGCAAGCACTCTCTAAGCGGTTTACACCAGTAAGCAATGTATATATTTACATTGCCCCCAACAATCTGGGTCCTCATTTTACCTACCTCGGAAGGATGGAAGGCTGAGTCAACCTTGAGCCGGTGAGATTTGAACCGCTGACCTGCAGATCAGTGTCAGCTAATGTGGCCTGCAGTACCTGCCTCTAACCGCTGCGCCACCTCGGCTCATGAAATGTTGAAATGTGAGGCCTATGGTATTCGGTCAGATTGGTGGTTTTCTTGAAAATATTTCATTACCCAGTTAGGTGACATAATCAATGCAAACAGTACTCCTTTCTAACACCTGATGGTGATGATGTTACTTAGTTGGGTCATGAGATGCCTGCAAGAAAACAACTAACCTTAGAGATGACCAAGGACCCCAATAGTCGTCCTCCTCCTCTTCCCCCTTCCAGCACTGATGATGTTACCTAGTTGGGTGATGAGACGTCTGCAAGAAAAGCACCATGCTCAGAGAGCACCAAAGACCCACAGTCGTCCTCCTCCTCCTCCTCTCTGCAAACCCCACTCCCTTCTAGCACTGATAATGTTCCCTAGTTGGGTCAGGAAAGGTCTGCAAAAATCATCCAAGCACAGAGAGCAACCAGGACCATCAGTCCTTTCTCCCCTCCTCCTCCTCTCCATTCCCTTCTAGCACTGATGATGTTACCTAGTTGGGTCATGAAATGTCTGCAAGAAAACGACCAACCTCAGAGAGGACCAAGGACTCTACAGTCCTCCTCCTCCTCCTCCTCCTCCTCCTCCTCCTCCTCCTCCTCCTCCTCCTCCTCCTCCTCCTCCTCCTCCTCCTCCTCCTCTCCACAAACCCCACTCCCTTCTAGCACTGATGATGTTACCTAGTTGGGTCATAAAACATCTGCAAGAAAACGACCAACCTCAGAGAGCACCAAGGACCCCATGTGGTGGCGCAGTGGTTAGAATGCAGTATTGCAGGCTAATTCTGCCGACTGCCAGAAGTTTGGCAGTTCAAGTCTCACCAGCTCAAGGTTGACTCAGCCTTCCATCCTTCCGAGGTGAGTAAAATGAATCCTTCCTTCCTTCTTCCCTCCCTCCTGCCATTAGAATGCAGTATTGCAGGCTAACTCTGCCCACAGCCAGGAGTTCGATCCTGACCGTCTGGCTCAAGGTCGACTCAGCCTTCTGTCCTTCCGAGGTCGATAAAACGAGGACCCAGATTGTTGGGGGCAAGAGACTGACTCTGTAAACCGCGCAGAGAGGGCTGTAAAGCACGGTGAAGCGGCATATAAGTCTAAGTGCTATTGCTATTGCTCCTCCCAGTCCCCCAAATTTTGACCATGGGACCATGGGAATGCTGCCATGGTCACATTTTTCAGCACTGTTACAACTTCAGTCACTAAAGTCATTGCTGTAAGAACTAGCTGTACCTTTTGGGGGAGAAGTCTGTCGTAACTTTGTACGGTTGCTCAATGACCTGTCGTAACTCGAGGACTCCCTGCATTTGGCAAACACAAACGACCATATTCCCTATTATTTTTGTGTTCCTTCCCCTGAGGTCTGACGAAGAGAGAAGATAGTGAAGAATATTTAGAACTTCTACGGGAATGGGAAGAAGAGAAGATTTTTTGGCTGGCTTGGTTTTCGGATGTGAGCATGGCTGCTACGGTAATTTTCCTTCTCCCAGAAAATTTGAATGTTTCTCGTCGGCCACAGAACCGATTTGCTTGCCGCATTTTGGGCTTCACTTTGGGAGTGGTGCGGTGGCCTGGAGGTGGAGCTCTCGCCTCATCATCAGGAGGCTGAGAGTTCGATCCCAGGTAGGGGCAGATATTTTTCTCTCTGGGCACGATGAGAATATATCTGCTGAACAAAACTCCGCATTGGCGACAGGAAGGGCATCCGGCCAGTAAAACGTTCTGGTAGCCCCATTCAGTTGCCCAGACTTTACCCTGTCAAGGCTCGCATAGCCTTCTCCCCCTGTGGGGAGATTGCAATTAAGCAATTCAGAGGTGAATGGACCGTGCTTCCCCATGGCATAAAATAAAGCCGAAATATATACCGTATTTTTCGGAGTATAAGACGCACCAGAGTATAAGACGCACCTTAGTTTTGGGGGAGGAAAACAAGGAAAAAAGGCCTCTGCCTCCCAGCAATTTGCCAAACAGCAAACAGCACAGATGATATACACTGTTTGCTGTGTATTTCTGTGCATGTGTACCTGACCCATAGAAATAGCAAAGAATTGGAGAAATGTACATTATGCCAGAAAGTTTTCTTAAATGTAATCACACTAACTCCTCCCAATTATTTAAATAGATCTACTCCAAACATGACTAAGTCAGGGTTTAATTCAGCTGCCTTATTTTAATATTAATACTTAATTCTAAAACAGGACATTTCAGATTATACTTTTACAGATCTTTAAAATTGATGTGGCTTTCTGGAAGGCTTTCTGCTATTTAAAAGAAGATACAATAGCACTGGGCCTCTTCAGAGCAAGAATTTATTTTAAAGAGCTTCTTCATTTTGTCTAGAACAATAATAAAGCAGTCTTTAAAAAATAAGTCTTATAATTTGAACACTCTACAAACATTTAACAAAATAACATATTAACAGAATCTGCCTCTACCTAGGATAGAACTCACAACCTCCTGACTGTGAGGCAAGAGCTCTACCTCTAGGCTACAGTAGTTGTAGCTTACTTTCTTGCAATTTCAGCAGTGTAACATTGCCACCAGTTTATCTCCCCAGCATTTTGTCTCATTACAGCCACCGTAGTTAGTTTCATTTTACCACGTGGCTTGCAAGCCTCAGTCAGCTGTAGATCGGGAGGCAAGTAATCTCTTAGTGTGCTATAAGGCTTCTGTTTCTGTTCTGTTTGCTGCAAAGAGGTAAATTGCTGGCAGGCAGAGGCCAAAGGGTGGGGGTGGCTGGGTGGGGCTGCATTTGGTGTATTATTTATTTATTTATTTATTCGGCTTTCTTATATGCCGCCCAACTCCCGAAGGACTCAGGGCGGCGTACAGCATAGGAAAATACAAGAAACCAATAAACAAAATTTAAAAACATAATATAAAAATTAAAAATGCAATATAAAAACAACCATGCAACAACCAAGCATACCCGGGGGAGAGTTCAGCTGGAGTTAAGCTCTGCCCCCTGCCTGCAGGAAAAGCCACGTCTTAACGGCTTTTCGGAAGGCCAGCAGGGTGGGGATGGTTCGGGTCTCTGGAGGAAGTTGGTTCCAGAGCGCGGGGCCTGCCACAGAGAAGACGCACCCAAATTTTCACCCTCTTTTTGAGGGTAAAATGGTGCGTCTTATACTCCAAAAAATACGGTAGGCAAAGTAAATAGGTTTATTATAAAAGTAAAAAAATAAATGATTACATTATCACCAGTAGAAAATACCTCTGTCTGGATGAAGTGAAAGTAAGCAAGAGAAAACAAAGGAACAGAAACTACACATGCGCAGTACATCAAGTCACAAGACACTTAGAGATAAGGATTCTCAGGTTACTAACATACACAGAATGGAAACTCATCTGACGAACCAGAAAAACGTAGTGACACCCCCCGATGCAAGGGATTATGGGGTCGTTAAAAGCAGATGCTGATTTTGGGCTTCGCTTGCGTTCTGTTTCCAGATATTGAAAAAATACCTGCGTGCAGACGATCAAATGGAATTAATGCTGGCCGCTCTCCGAGGCATGAAGGACAACACTATCCACAACACAAAAGCTTCCGTCCGGATGCTTAAAGCCATGCTGAGGGAGCCCAGATCCAATTTTGTGAAGGTTGGTTAAATGGGTTGGTGTTTGGACCAGTCCTCGCACTTACGACCATCAAGGTCACGTGGTCAAAATTCGGGCACTTGGCCACAGGGGATCCCACGATCGCCATATGCGATATTCCCGGTCGGCTTCTGAAGAGCCAAGTTGATGAAAGGAACTGGATTTGCTTAAAGACGGCAGGATTCACTTAACAACTGCATTAATCCATTTAACAACATCAGATCGTAAAATAGGGTGCGACAATCGTTTTGCTTACTAATGAAAAATTCTGATCCTGATTGACGTCGCACATCCAGACAAGCTTAGCTGATTTCTGTCTGGGATCTGTAGTTCAGGACTGTTTAATGCAGGTAGTCCTTGACTTACAACCGTTCGTTTAGTGACCGTTCAGAGTTACAGCGGCACTGAAAAAAAGTGACTTAGGACCGTTTTTCACAGTTACAACTGTTGCAGCATCCCCAGGGTCCCATGATCAAAATTCGGGCGCTTGGCAACTGACTCATACTTATGACGGTCGCGTGATCCTCTTTTGTGACCTTCTGACAAGCCAAGTCAAGGGGGAAGCCAGATTCACTTAACAACCTGGTTACTAACTTAACAACTGCAGTGATTTACTTAACAACTCTGGCAAGAAAAGTCGTAAAAGGGGGCAAAACTGAATTAACAACGGAAATTGCTTAGCAACGGAAATTGTGGGCCCAATTGCGGTCGTAAGTCGAAGACTACCTGTCGTAGAAAAGTTTTAGCAGAACTACACAATTTTCTGGAGTTCTTGTGAAGAAGCCAGCAGTGGGAAAACGGGTGGATGGTTTACAGGTACAGTAGTCCTCAACTTACAACAGTTCATTTAGTGACCGCTCGAAGTTACAACATCACTGAAAAAAAGTGACTTCTTTATCGTTTTTCACACTTGCAACTTTTGTAGCATCCCAATGGTCGCATGATCAAAATTCCGATGCTTGGCAACTGACTCGTACTTATGACGGTTGCAGCGTCGTCCCGGGGGGGTCACGTGATCCCCTTTTGTGACCTTCTGCCAAAGAATGTCAAGGGAAAAGCCAGTTTCGCTTAACAACCGTGTGACTGCGGTGATTCACTTAACAACTGTGGCAAGAAAGGTCATAAAATGGGGCAGCTGGAATTTTGGGCTCGGTTGTGGTCGTAATTCGAGGACTACCTGTCTCACGCAGAGGCATCATGAAATCCTCTTTCCCAGATGCCAAAGATGATCAAATCCATGTATTCCTCCTTGGATAAAATCACAGATCCTTCAGCCCGCCATGAATTCTTCCGGCTTCTCCGGCTGATCAGCACCAGCCACCCCGAAGAAGTTGTCAGGACCCTCCTCGACTGCTCCCTCCAATGTGACGGGTAAGATCAAAGGCAGTGCCTGATGGGTCTTGGATCCCTTGATCCCTGCAGAGTCACCTTCCAAGTAGGTCATCTTCCTCCGATGGCTTGTCAAGGACATTTCAGTGAGGTTAAATATTTAAGACACTGTTTCTCTACCTTGGTAACTTGAAGATGAACGGACTTCAACTCCCAGAATTCCTCAGCCAGCCTGGCAGCCATTTGAAGATGGGTGAACTTCAATTCCCAGAATTCCTCAGCCAGCATGGCGGCAACTTGAAGATGGATGGACTTCAATTCCCAGAATTCCTCAGCCAGCATGGCGGCAACTTGAAGATGGATGGACTTCAACTCCCAGAATTCCTCAGCCAGCATGGCGGCAACTTGAAGATGGACGGACTTCAACTCCCAGAATTCCTCAGCCAGCATGGCGGCAACTTGAAGATGGACGGACTTCAACTCCCAGAATTCCTCAGCAAGCATGGCAGTCATTTGAAGATGGGTGAACTTCAATTCCCAGAATTCCTCAGCCAGCATGGTGGCAACTTGAAGAGGGACGGGCTTCAATTCCCGGAATTGTGGGAGTTGAAGTCCACTCACCTTCACATAGCCAAGGTGGAGAAACATTGATTATGTCCAAAGAGTCCAGTTTGGCAACCTTGAACTAAAACCTCGTCATGAATGCCGAGCCCCCCACCAGGTTTGCAACGAGCCCCACCATCTGACAGCCCCTTTTTCCTCGATTTGCAGCAGTGCCTCGGCTATGTGGCATGCCCTGATGTCCTTCTCCAGCACCTCCTACAAAGTCCTGGGCGTCCTGCAGTATACTGTCCAACAGCAGCCCTTCCGCCTGGACAGGCTTGGGACGAAGCCCACCATCACTCCGTTGGCTGTACGTATCAAGGGCCGTGCATAAGCGCACCAGCGTGCCTACCGTCCCTGTCCTAATGTTCCCTTTTATAAGTACCCATCTTATGTATATAAACAATGTTATATCTATGTATATCACCCATACGTACTTGACAAAATAAATAAATAAATAAATAAAGGAAGCTCAAACTGCCCAAGGAGCTGCTGATACAGTTCTACAGAGGAATTATTGAGTCTGTCATCTGCACCTCTATAACTGTCTGGTTCGGTTCTGCAACCCAACAAGACAGACACAGACTTCAGAGGATAATCAGAACTGCAGAAAAAACCATTACTGCCAACCTGCCTTCCATTGAGGACCTGTATACTGCACGAGTCAAAAAGAGGGCCGTGAAAATATTTACGGACCCCTCGCATCCTGGACATAAATTGCTTCAACTCCTACCCTCAAAACGAGGCTATAGGGCACTGCACACCAGAACAACTAGACACAAGGACAGTTTTTTCCCGAACGCCATCACTCTGCTAAAGATATAATTCCCTCACCACTGTCAAACTATTCACTAGGCTGCATTACTATTACTATTAGTTTTTCTCATCGTTCCTATCACCCATCTCCTCCCACTTATGACTGTATGACTGTAACTTGTTGCTTGTATCCTTACGATTATTTCATATTGATTGTTTCCTGATTGCTTACTTGAACCCTATGACAACCATTCTTGACAAATGTATCTTTTCTTTTATGTACACTGAGAGCATATGCACCAAAGACAAATTCCTTGTGTGTCCAATCACACTTGGCCAATAAAGAATTCAATTCAATTCAATTCAATTCAATTCAATTCAATTCAATTCTATTCTATTCTATTCTATTCTATTCTATTTAAATAAATAAATAAATAAATAAATAAATAAATAAATAAATAAATAAATAAATAAATAAATAAATAAATAAATAAATAAATAAATAAAGTCCAGCAAGGCTGGTGGGGGCTCCTTGTGGTCCTTCCCTCCATCTTGCCTGTCCCCCACGGCGCTGAGAGAAACGTCTAGAAGGAGCACTTACCAAATTTGCGGATAATATTAAGCTGGCAGGAATAGCCAACACCTTATAGGCTCAAGATCCAGATGGATCTTGACAGACTTGAACACTGGGCCCTAACTAACAAAATGAAATTCAGTGTAGAGAAAAGTAAAGTCTTACACTTAGGCAAGAAAAACCAAAAGTACACATATAGACTGGGAGAAACCAGGCTTAATAGCAGTGACTGTGAGAGGGATCTTGGAGTCTTAGTGGACAACCAATGAAATATGAGCCAGCAGTGTGCGGTGGCAGCCAAAAAAGCCAGAGCAATCCTAAATTGCATTAGCAGAGGGATACAATCAAGATCAAGGGAGGTACTAAAACCACTCTATAAAGCCTTAGTAAGGCCACACCTAGAGTACTGCATTCAGTTTTGGTCACCACACTATAAAAAAGATGTTGAGACTCTGGAAAGAGTGCAGAGAAAAGCAACCAGGATGATTAGGGGACTGGAGGCTCAAACATACAATGAACGGTTAGAGGAACTGGGCATGGCTAGTCTAGTGAAGAGAAGGACCAGGGGAGACATGATAGCAGTCTTCCAATATTTGAGGGGCTGCCACAGAGAGGAGGGGGGTCAGGCTATTTTCCAAAGCACCCAAAGGACAGACAAGGAATAATGGATGGAAACTGAACAAGGAGAGATTGAACCTTGAAATTAGGAGGAATTTCCTGACAGGGAGAACGATCAACCAATGGAACAGAAGTAGCCTCCGGAACTCCGGAAGCTGTAGGAGCTTCATCACTGGAAGCTTTCAAGAAGAGACTGGACTGCCATCTGTCAGAAATGGTGTATGGTCTCCTGTTTGGTCAGGGGGTTGGACTAGATGACCTACAAGGTCCCTTCCAACTCTGTTAATCTGTCTCTTATGAAATTGCCAGGCATCAAGTTAGCAAGACTTTGGTCCTCTTGCATTGGGCACAGGGGCAGGCAAATATTTATTTTTGCCTCGTTGCACTCTTTAACGGTCAATACAGGTAGTCCTCAGGTACAACATTTCATTTAGTGACCATCCAAAGTTAGAAATGGCGCTGAAAAAAGGGACTGAGGACCGTTTTCCCCATCTGGTTCTTGGTGCTTGCTGAGCTGGGTTGTTTTCTGGCAGACATTTCATGACCCAACTGGAGAACATTAGTGCTATGGATGCAGATACTGAGCACTGATGATGTTGCCTAGTTGGGTCATGAGATGTCTGCAAGAAAACAACCCAGGACTTTGTTGTTGTTGTTGTTGTTGTTGTTGTTGTTGTTGTTGTTGTTGTTGTTGTTGTTGTTGTTGTTGTTCTTCTTCTTCTTCTTCTTCTTCTTCTTCTTCTTCTTCTTCTTCTTCTTCTTCTTCTTCTTCTTCATCTCCTCTTCCTCCTCCTCCTCCTCCTTCCTCTTCTCCTCCTCCTCCTCCTCCTCCTCCTCCTCTTCCTTCTTCCTCTTCTTCTCCTTCTCCTTCCCCTTTCCCTTCTTCATCTCCCTCCCCTCCCCCTTCTTCATCTCCTCCACCTCCTCCTTCTTCTTCTGCTTCCTCTTCTTCTCCTTCTCCTTCCCCTTCTTCATCTCCTCCTCCTTCTTCTTCCTCTTCTTCTTCTCCTCCTCCTTCTCTTTCTCCTTCCCCTTCTTCATCTCCTCCTCCTCCTTCCCCTTCTTCATCTCCTCCTCCTCCTCTGCCTCCTCCTCCTCCTCCTCCTCCACCACCACCACTTCCTCCTCCTCCTTTTCTTCTTCCTCCTCCTCCTCCTCCCTGCCAAAGGCACGTCCTTCTAGCTTCTAGTCCTGATAAAGTTACCTACCTAGTTGGGTTATAAAACATCTCTAAGAAAACAACCAAGCTGAGAGCGCGCGAAGGACCCCACACTTCAGCCCTCTTCCTTCCCTGTGAGCTACACCCGTTGTGGTGCCACCATGTGAAACTCAGCTCCGCTTCTCTCCTCTCCCTTTCAGGCGACAGCTGCTGTTCAAGAGATCTTGAGGCGCCCCCCTCCCGCCTGCAAAGAGGCACTGAAAGCCATGTACCCCACCCTCTGCATCGCCCTCCTCTGCCAGATCTCCTACACGGTGCACATCAAACCTCAGGAGATCGATTTCTATTGGAGGACTTCCATGCAGGAGAAAAGCCCCACCCCTCCTATACCTTTGAGGTGTTCGGTTCTTTTTTGGCACAAGGATATTTGCAGCGTGGGGGCGGGGGGGGGGAACGGGGACCGAGGTGGTACTCAGCCGGTTCAGACCGGTTCGCCCGAACCGGTAGCGGAAATCACGGGTGGGCCCGCTCCCCTGCCCTGGCTCTATGCCCGTGGTGGCGAACCTATGGCACGCGTGCCACAGGTGGCACGCGGAGCCATAGAGGCCGGCATGCGAGGGTTCCCACCGGCAAACCGGAAGTGCGGAAAACCGCACTTCCGGTTTGCCGGTGAGGGTTCAGGGAAGCTCCCTGAAGCTCCGGAATGCAAAAAACTACAAAACGGACAAACCGGAAGTGCACCTTTTCGCACTTCCGGTTTGTCCGTTTTGTAGTTTTTTTGCATTCTGGAGCTTCAGGGAGCTTCCCTGAACCCTCTGGAGTGCAAAAAACAGCACACCGGCAAACCAGAAGTGCGTTTTTTCGCACTTCCGGTTTGCCGGTTTCGTCGTCCCAGGCTCCGGTAAGCCTTTGCGCGGGGGTGGGGGTGTGTGCGCATGCGCAGGGGGAAACATGAGGGGTGGTGTTGTGCGCATGCGTGGGGGGGAGGGAATGGGTGTGGACATGCGAGCGCGCGCGAGCGCGCCCCCCCCTTTTTGGCACGCGAGCCTAAAAAGGTTCGCCACCACTGCTCTATGCTATCCTATTTGTGCATGTTTTTGAGGACGGGCACATGCGCAGGAGACTCGTGCGCAAGTAAAACGCATGCACGGGAGGCTGTGCGCATGCGCACGGGGTCACATTTGTGAACTGATAGGGAAGGTAAGTGAAAACCATCCCTGGACGGGGGACCTTTTAACTCATTTAAAAGCAGTCGGACTTTCGGACTTTCCTGTCCAGAAAAAGCATGGATGAAACTTTGAAAACTCTTTCAGACCAGTTTAAATTTTTGTAAAAGGGGCAGGGGGTGGAAAAGGAAAATTAGTTTACATTTTACATTATGGAATTAATAAATTGGTTAAATAAATAAGTCAGTTTGCTGGACTTTAGGAAAAAGAGGGTGGAAAGGGAATTAAATGGAGTATAAATAATAGATTTTTAAATCAATGTTTCTCAGCCTCAGTACCTTTAAGAGGTGTGGACTTCAATTCCCAGGGTTCCTCAGCCAGCATGTATAGTTGGCTGGGGAATTCTGGGAGTTGAAGTCCACACCTCTTAAAAGTGCTAAGGTTGAGAAACACTGATTTAGAATTGAAATCCACACATGCTGGCTGAGGAATTCTGGGACTTGAAGTCCACGCATGCAGTCTGAGGAATTCTGGGACTTGAAGTCCACACATTCTGTCTGAGGAATTCTGGGACTTGAAGTCCATGCATGCAGTCTGAGGAACTCTGGGAGTTGAAGTCCACATATCTTAAAGTTGAAAAACAGTGTTCTAAACAGCCCTCCATTTTGTCTCGCCACCTGGTTGAAGCCAGGATGCGGTCCAGCACCCATCATGGCTTTATTTACTCAATGAAGTCACGCGGAACATCCTTCCCGTTTGATGATGTTCTTCTGGCTTGGTCCAATAAAAGAAAGGGGTGCAAAAGGAACCTCTGACCGGGGTTCCTCTACTTGTAGGGCAGCTATAACAACCTTACAGACCCTCATCCGACGTGTGAGCAGCGGAGACCAAGCCCTGATTATGAATAAACGGAGAGGATCCGAGCTCCTGTGTCACATGGCCACCCACCAGAAAGGACTCACAGTTTTTGCCAAGTAAGCCTCCAGATTTTTATTCCTGATAATGATGATGACATCCATTCAGTTGTGTCCGACTCTCAATGATTCTATGGGCCAGGTCTCTCCACATGCCACAACCGGCATGGCCCTACTCCACTCAGGATCAAGGATACAGCTGTAGAGGTGGTCAACAGTATTAAGTATCTGGGGGTGCAGATAATTAACAATCTGAATGGGTCTCTCCGGATGTCATCCTTAGGGAAGCGTGCAAACCAGCATCTGCATTTCCTGTGTCGGATGAGGAGAGCACATCTTTCTCCTTCTGTCCTGGCCACTTTTTACAGAGGCACAATGGAGAACGTTTTAACAAACTGCATCCGTATTTGGTTTGGTGGCTGCAGCGCCTCAGATAGAAAGTCCCTACAGAGAGTGGTGAGGACAGTGGAGAAGATTATAGGAAGCTTGCTTCCCGTTGTTCAGGATGCTGCTTATAAGCGCTATGCGCTTAGCGTTCAAAGCATCGTTAGGGACCCCACACACCCACTTTAGGGTCTCTGTTTCTGTTGTCCCCTTCTGGGAGGAGGTCTCAAAAGTATTTCTAGCAGGACTACCAGATTCTGGAATAGCTTTGTTCCCTAGGCCATCCGTCTGGCAAACTTGCAAGATTCTCTCTCACCATGTAAATGTGTACATCTGAACTAGACTGTGTTGTTTCTCCGTGTCATATAATATATATGGGTTAATGCATAATTTTGTATTGATTTATTGATTTATTGATTTATTGATTTATTGATTTATTGATTTATTGATTTATTGATTTATTTTGTCATGTTTGTGTAGTGTTGGAGGTGGAGACCCTTTGAGAGCTGTATACAACAAAATTTCATTTTTAATGTATGCCGATTAGTGTACATTCAAAGTGACAATAAAGTTATTCTAAGTCTAATCTTCCGATCTTGCACTACGGATAATTTAGTTCATTTAGTGATGGTTCGCAGTTACAACGTCACTGAAAAAAGTGACTTATGACCGTTTCTCACACTTTACAACCCTTGCAGTATCCCCATGGTCAACTAATCAAAATTCAGACGCTTGGCAACTGGCATGTACTTATGACGGTTGCAGTGTCCTGGGGTCATGTGATCCCCTTTTGTGAACTTCTGACAAACCAAGTAAAAGGGGAAGCCAGATTTATTTAACAACCGTGCTACTAAGTTGACAACTGCAGTGATTCACTTAACAACTGTGGCAAGGAAAGTTGTAAAATGGAGCAAGTTGTTAAGTGAGTGACACAGTTGTTAATTGAACCTGGCTTCCCCATTGACTTTGCTTATCAGAAGATCACAAAAGGGGATTATATGACCCAGGGACACTGCAACCGTCATAAATACGAGCCAGTTGCCAAGCGTCTGAATTTTGACCGTGATGCTGCAATGGTCGTAAGTGTGAAAAATGGCCCTAAGCAGAAGTGGTATTCAGGCAGTCCAGACCGGTTCGGGCGAACCAGTAGTGGAAATTTTGAGCAGTTCGGAGAACCGGCAAATACCACTGGCCCCGCCCCTACCTGCCCGGCCGCCGGCTCACCACTCGCTGCTTGTCCCGCCCACACGGTCGCCTCACCCGCCCTATATATCTTGCCTTTGCCACGCGGCCCAGAATCTCCGTGCTTCACCTCCACGCCTCGCCAGCTCTGCTCACCAAAGGTAAGCATGCCACCCGCTCGCCCTTCGCCTCGGGGCCCAGGGACGTGCCATACCCCGGCTCCGGCCTTGCCCCAGAGCCTCCGCCTGCTCGCCGTTCACCTTGGCCAGGTCGGGGAACGCGCCATTCCCCGGCTCCGGCCTTGCCCCAGGCCTCCGCCCACATGCCGCCACCGCCGCCCAGAAGCAATTTATTTGGCTTGCGGCTTTCTGCGCTAGGCCAATGGGCCGCGGGGTCCCCAGCGTGGACGCAGGAGGACCGAAGAAGTTTGGGAATGGACCGGATGATTCTTCTTACCTGTAAGAAGTCCCATCTGGAAAGCGCTGCAGTGGAGATCTTGCAGCCGCTTCTTCCATCCCTTGCCGAGCCTCGGTCACTCGCGGAGACGCTTCATGTGCTCTCCGGGTCAGCAGCTGCTTCTCTCCCCTGCTGCTCCTGCTATGAGAGAAGCAGCCACTGCCCCAGAGAGCAGAAATGGAGATGGAAAGCTGTGTGCATGCTCGCATGCGTGGAAAGCCGTGTGTGTGCACACGTATGCGCGTGTACGCATTTTTGGCAAACCGGTGGTGGAATTTTTTGAATCCCACCACTGGTCCTGTCACTTTTTTCAGCACCGTTGAAACTCCGAAAGGTCACTAAACGAACGGTGGTAAGTCAAGCACTACCTGTAGTTAGAAAAGAATAGAATAGAATAGAATAGAATAGAATAGAATAGAATAGAATAGAATAGAATAGAATAGAATAGAATAGAATAGAATAGAATAGAATTCTTTATTGGCCAAGTGTGATTGGACACACAAGGAATTTGTCTTTGGTGCATATGCTCTCAGTGTACATAAAAGAAAAGATACATTTGTCAAGAATCATGAGGTACAACATTTAATGATTGTCATAGGGTTCAAATAAGCAATCAGGAAACAATCAATAGTAATATAAATTGTAAGGATACAAGCAACAAGTTATAAGTGGGAGGAGATGGGTGATAGGAACGATGAGAAGATTAATAGTAATAGTGATGCAACCTTAGTTAATAGTTTGACAGTGGTGAGGGGATTATTTGTTTAGCAGAGTGATGGCATTCAGGGAAAAACTGTTCTTGTGTCTAGTTGTCTTAGTGTGCAGTGCTCTATAGCGTCGTTTTGAGGGTAGGAGTTGAAACAATAGTTGTTTTTTTTTAAAATAGTTTTTATTAGGTTATTTACATTTAAAAAACAGAAACATACAAAAGAAAAACATTTACGACATTGACAAGTACAATATAAACATATACAAAACATAAAAAGCGCATACAGCTATAAAGCTGTCTATTTCTATCGTTTGTTCTACGGCAAATATATATTTAACATTTAATTTAACATGGTTTTCGAATTTTGTCTCATATTTTGCATTGTATTTTATAAATCAAACGTAGTGGTAGTAAAGTTTAACCATAATATTTATAATGATATAACAATAGTAATATTTGTAGTAGTATAGATAATAATAGTAATAATAGTACAGAAAAAAATAAGGCATTGTTGGTTTAGTAATATCTTAGTATACATATATAGTAATACAATATAACTGTTTTCTCTATAAATTCTCTAGTTCAATTTCTATATGCCTTATTTGGCTTATATTTCTATTTATTACATTGATGTTATTTGTTTTCGTTTTTCGTACCAATTGTAAAATAAATTCCAGATTTCATAGTAGTCGGAGTCTTCCTTTCCTTTCAGTTCCATGGTTAGTTTATCTGCTTCGGCACAGTCCAGGATTTTACTAATTACACTGCTTTCCTCGGGAATATCGTTTAATTTCCAATTTTGTGCTATCGTTATTCTCGCCGCTGTTAGTATATGTAGAATAATATAATAGTATTTCTTTTGCATTTTTTGATTTATGTTTCCCAATAGGAAAATTTCCGGTGTGATATCTATATCTTGTTGTGTGATTTCTTTTAACCAGTTTTTGATTGTATTCCAGAAGGCTTTTATTTTTGGACAGGTCCACCACATATGATAGTAAGATCCAATTTTGTGTTGGCATCTCCAACAATTTGGTGATAAGTTTTTATACATTTTTGCCAATCTCGCTGGAGGGAGGTGCCATCTATAGAATACTTTATAATAATTTTCTTTATATGAAACTGATTTTGTCATTTTGTAGTTTTGGTTCCAAATTTTTTCCCATTCATTAATTTGCATCTCATGTCCGAAATTTTTCGTCCAGCTTATCATATTTCCTTTTATTATGTCTTTTTGTGTTTTGTTTTTTAGGAGAAATTTGTATATTTTAGTTATTGCTTTTGGTTCTTGATCTAGTAAAATTTTATCTAATTCTGATTTGAGTTTTTGTATTCCATATTTTCTCTTGTCGTTTTCTAATCTGTTCCTAATTTGGAAATATGGCCACCAATCAATCTTGATTCCTTCTTGTTCCAGTTTTGCTATAGATTTTATGGCACCTCCTTCTTCCAGTATTTCTTCATATGTGACCATTTTTTCCAGATTCGTTGTGTTTGGGTGTGTAATGGCTTCCATACCAGAGAACCAGGGTGGTATTTTAGTGTAGTATTGTTTTTTGATCTTAAGCCAAGTTCCTAAGAGAGAGTCTCTGATTTTATGTCTTTTGAAGTATGAGTGTGTTTTATGTTTATCATCCCAGAGGAATCCATGCCACCCTAAATGTAAATCATAACCTTCTAGTACCAGTAAACGTCTATTTTTAATTTGAATCCAATCCTTTATCCATGTTAAAGCGGATGCTTGATAATATAATTCAAAGTCCGGTAGTCCGAATCCTCCCTGATTCCTATTTTGTTGTAAATATTTTAATTTAATTCTTGGTTTTTTTCCGGCCCATATAAATTTGGTTAGTATTTTATTTAGTTGTTCAAAATATTTTTTCTCTAATTTGATTGGAATGGTTTGGAATAGGTACAAAATTTGAGGTAATATTGACATTTTAATCGCTGCGATTCTACCAATTAGAGAGATTTGTAATTTATTCCATTTATCTAATTTTTTTTCAATTTGTTTTAAAATTTCCATATAATTTGCTTCTTTTATTGTGGTGCATTTTGCTGACAGATTGATTCCTAGATATTTTATTTTCTTAACAATTTGTAGTTCTAATTTCTTTTCTAGTTCCTTATTTTGTATGTCTGTCAGGTTTTTGATTATTATTTTAGTTTTTTGTTTATTGATTTTCAGACCTGCTACTTTCCCAAATTCATTTATTTCTTTTAGTAAAATTGGTCCTGTCTCTAATGGTTCTTCTATGTTGAAAACCAAGTCGTCAGCGAATGCTTGTAATTTATATTCCTGCTCTTTTATCTTAAGTCCTTTTATTTCTTTATTTTCTCTTACTTTTTGTAATAATGATTCCAATGATAGTATAAATAATAATGGGGAGAGGGGACAGCCTTGTCGAACTCCCTTTTCTATATTGAAATTTTTTGAAGTTTCTCCATTTATAAGAATTTTAGCAGTTTGTTTTGAATATATTGATTTGATTGTCCTTATGTAATTCTCTCCAAAATTCATTTTATTCAATTGATTTATTATAAAGTCCCAGTTTAGGTTATCAAATGCCTTTTGGGCATCTAAAAATATGAGTGCCATGGATTCCCCTGGGTGTGTGAAACAATAGTTATGGTGGTAGATTGAAGTTCTGTCTGATCTTTATGTGTGATGCCTATCCCGTGTTCCCCCCTGGATATCCCAATTCCTTGTAGTCCATATTTCTCTTTCCCTACAACAGAGCTCTCGTACGAAATGAGGGGTGTGAAAACATGCTGCCTTACCTCATGTCAATTTTGGACAGCAAGGAAACCACTGTGCATATAATCGCGATGACGTTTTTTGTGGAGGTAAGATTTGTGTTTGGCCAGAAGAGCTCAGTTCCGCCTTACTATCAGTCCTGCCTGAACTTGAACCTTTAAGAAAGAAAGATCCTTGACTCCATTGTTTACTAATGGTATAGTTTACTAAAGGTCAAGTGAAGGACAGGTAGCCCTCAACTTCTGACCACAACTGAGCCCAAAATTGACACGGTTAAGTGAGAAATGCCCCATTTTATGAGTTTTCTTGCCACATTTGTTAAGTGAATCCACTGCAGTTAAATTAATAACACGGCTATTAAGTAAATCTGGTTTCCCCATTGTCAGAAGGTCACCACAGGGGACCACGTGACTCTGGGACACTGTGACCGTCATAAATGCGAGTCAGGTGTCAAAGCATCCGAATGCAAATCACGCGACCGAGTGAAAAATGGTCATGTCGCTTTTTGCAGTGCCGTCGTAACTTTGAACGGTCACTAAACAAGCTGTTGTACGTCAAGGACTACCTGTACAGTAAAGCAAAGCCAGAACTGAGGTTCATGTGCCTAGGTATAACTTTTCCCTTCCAGACACTTCCCATAGCTGGTCACACCATCGCTCTTTCGACATTTCCCTACCTCAGGGGTCCCCAAACTTGGCAACTTTAAGACTTGTGGACTTCAACTCCCAGAATTCTCCAGCCAGCTATGCTGGCTGGAGAATTCTGGGAGTTGAAGTCCACAAGTCTTAAAGTTGCCAAGTTTGAAGACCTCTGCCCTACATCCTCCATTATTTCAGAGATGGGAGCAAATGAAGTGGGGGATGATGGCATCACTTACATGCTCACCACGTTGATTCCAGTTGATGCTCCTTGACAAGGGATATCCTACATATATGGCACCTACCTGTGGGCTTCTCTGTTGTTAATTTTGGAGTCTGCAAGAAAGAGACCCATTCCGAATGTAGGCCGTTTTGCAGCAGCTTTCTTCTCCCGGGGAAACAGCCTTGAGGACTAGTCTCCAAGAGGCGTGCTTCTTTCCTCTAGTTCCACTTTCCCCCAAGATTCACCTTCCCTCTCCCCTTTCCCCTCGGGTCCATCGCAGACTGGCACAGAACGATTGCGAAGCGCAGGCGTGAGGCGGCAGTTCTGACAGAGGCCAAAATGGTATAGGGCAGTGATGGCGATCCTTTTTTTCCTCGCGCGCAAACACATGCCCACACCTATAATTCAATGCCCCCCGACATGCCCCACCCCCCTGCGCATGCACGCGTGACCCACCCGCACTGCCCTCCCGTGTATGCAAGCACAACCCCTCCCCCTGCGCATGCATGCGCGACCCCCCCTCCGCTCCCCTGCTCCCCTGTTTCCTGACTTCTGGTGGGCCGCTACAGTGGTGGGTTGCTCACGGTTTGGACCGGTTCTTAGAACCGGTAGTGGCAGGGGCGGGAGGCTCTGCCCTTCCGCCCAGGATGCTCCGCCCTTCCACTTGGGACGCATGCATGCGCGAGCGCGAGCACATACCGGTAGCAAAATAATTTACAACTCACCACTGCCTCAGTAGGCCTGTTTTGCACCCTCCCCAGGCTCCAGAGTTTCTCCTGAAGCCTTGGGAGGGCGAAAATGGCCTCTCCCCCCCCCTCAAGAGGCCCTCCGGAGGCCGGAAATGGCCCGTTTTCTGACTTCTGATGAGCCCAGTAGGCCCGCTTTTCGCCCTCCCCAGGCTCCAGAGGCTTCCTGGAGTGCCATAGGTTCGCCATCACGGGTATAGGATCTCCTGCTTGAGCAGAAGGTTGGACTAGCAGACCTCCAAGGTCCCTTCCAATGCTGTTATTCTGTTCAACCTTTGGAAAGGGCGATGCAGGGTTTTGGAGCCGAGGTGGCGCAGTGGTTAAATGCAGCTACTGCAGGCTACTCCAGCTGATTGCTAGTTCAGCAGTTCAGCTGTTCAAATCTCACCCGGCTCAAGGTTGGCTCAACCTTCCATCCTTCCGAGGTGGGTAAAATGAGGACCCAGATTGTTGGGGGCAATATGCTGAACTCTGTAAACCGCTTAGAGAGGGCTGTAAAGCACTATGAAGCGGTATATAAGTCTAAGTGCTATTTTGATCCTACACCCCCCCCCCCGACTTCCCAGAGAAAGCACAGGGCATCTTGCTCCGCATAAGCGGAGGCGTCCGAGGTCCTGGAGCAAGTGACAGGCTACCTGGGGAGCCCTCACCCTTTGCACCCCAGATTGGGGCACTAGGGGGGGCTCTACCCCACCTGTTGAGCTCTCATCTCTCCCCTAATCCCAGGGAGAATATTTTCAAGCCGCCAGACAGCTGTTCTGGCGGCTTTTATGGGACTTTGGAACAGGCGCTCGACGAGGAACATCCTCGATGCCTGCGGAGCCAAACCGGAAGTCAGGTTTTGATCCTACATCCTTGATGTAGCCTTCAAAATGTTGGGAAAACAGGCAGGGCCATCTTTGCTTTTCCTATTCCAGCTTCTTCAACACAAGAAGTTTAATGTGGATCTAGAGGAAGTCCTCATCCAGTATCTCTGCAAGCAGTTGAACGCAAACCAGTTCCAGCTCCGATCTCTGGCCATGGACGGTCTGCTCTCCCTCAGCATTCATCCCGAGAAGGTGTGGTGGAATGGGGTCTGGATTCCCAGGAGGGAGGGGTTTGCACTCCGGAGGATCAAGAGATTGGCACAGTCTAGACTAGGGGTGTTAAACTCAATTTCATTGAGGGCCGCATCAGGGCTGTGGTTGATTTCAGGGGGGGGGGGGCAGGGGAGGTGACTGTGTGGGTGTGGCCAACTGTGTGGGTGTGGCCAACTGGGTGGGCGTGGCCAGCTTGATGCCACTCCCCAAATTGCTGGCACGTTTCCTCTTCGCATTGGGTAGACCAGGCCAAAGCGTCGTGGGCCAGCCCCTTACATTTTCCAGGACGGCCCTGCGAACCTGATCCGACCACATAAATTTCTCTAAAGGTGCTTTTCCAGGAGGCAACTGGACTTTCTGGTTTTTCTTGGAAGACGTTTCACTTCTCATCCCAGAAGCTTCTTCCGCTCTGACCGGATGGTGGAGGATGGAAGGATTAATATTTCTTGCAGACGGCTGGTCATTTGCATCCTTTTAGAGAGTCGTTGAGGCCACTTGGAGGTTTCTCTGTGTCCTCAGGGTCACCTGAGTAGTGCAAATGGTTCCTATAGTCTGCAATTTTTCCTCTGGAAATCCATTCCTCCTCCCACCCCACTCAAAGGGAGTTCATCCCGAATTGTATAGCTAAAAACTCTGTAGAGATTCTCAGTCATCCAGGTCGTGGTTGTCCCAAAGGTGCTTTTTTCAGGAGGCAACTGGACTTTCTTGTTTTTTCTTTTTTTGTTTTGAAGACATTTTGCTTCTCATCCTGAGGACACAGAGAAACCTCCAACTGCTTCAATGACCCCTATAAAATAATGCAAATGACCAGCTGTCTGCAAGGAGTATAAATCCTTCCCTTCCCCACCATCCGGTCAGAGCTGAAGAAGCTCCTTGGATGGGAGAAGCAAAACGTCTTCAAAAGAAAAAACCAGAAAGTCCAGTTGCCTCTTGAAAAAAAAAAGCCCCTTTGGGACAACCATGACCTGGATGACTGAGAATCTGATTACAGATTGACAGAGTTGGAAGGCACCTTTTAGGTCATCTAGTCCAACCTCCCCCCCCAAAGCAGGAGACCCTACACCATTTCTGACAAATGGCATCTCTACAGACTTTTCCAAGGATGGCTGTTTGATTCTCTGGCCTACATTCTGCAGATTCCTCATCCCAAAACAAACCTATATTTCCCTAATTTCCGAGCCCGGATAAAGTACCGTATTTTTGGAGTATAAGACGTACCTTTTTCCTCCCTAAAAGTGGCTGAAAATTTGGGTGCGTCTTATACTTCGAATGTAGCTTTTTTTTCCAGCCCTAACTAGGTGCTAACGATCTTCCCAGCTCTTACCTTGCAGGCTTTTTCATTGTTACTCTCTCCAAAGAATGTTTTTCCAGCCCTAAGTCTTTGCAGGGTTTTTTTTTCATTGCTCTACTTGCTCCGAATAAGTTTTTTTCTAGCCCTAACCAGGTGCTAACTATCTTCCCAGCTCTTACCGCTTGCAGGCTTTTTCATTGTTACTCTCTCCAAAGAATGTTTTTCCAGCCCTAAGTCTTTGCAGGGTTTTTTTTTATTGCTCTACTTGCTCCGAATAAGTTTTTTTCTAGCCCTAACCAGGTGCTAACGATCTTCCCAGCTCTTACTGGCTTGCATGCTCTTTCATTGTTACTCTCTCAGAAGAAGGTTTTTTAAAGTCCTAACCAGGGGATAAAATAATGTGCTGAAGCTGACCAGACTAAGGACGATAGCCAGATGAATACCTGGTAGGCAGATTCCCCCCCCCCCTATTTTCCTCCCCAAAAACTAAGATGCGTCTTATACTCCGGTGCGTCTTATACTCCGAAAAATACGGTAAGTTAGGGGGTCCACCTGCACCCTTGTATTTTTCTCTTGACCCTCCTCCTTACCTGGCGGATTCCTGACACATCCTTTTCCGCCTTCCAGGTGATAAAACTGGTGCCCGCCTTGCCAGACATCTTGGCCAAGTTAAAAGATGTGAATCGAAAAATCAACGTGAAGGCCCTCAAACTCCTTCCATGCCTCCTGAAGAATTTGACCCACGAGGAAGTGAACTTGGTGGTTTTGGACGTGGCTATTAGAATACTCCCTCTTGTTGACGATGTAAGTTGGACCCACGACTGGACATGTCCACCTACCAAAGGGTGTAGGATTTGGGATGAAAGGGGAAAATTGACTTCCTTGGTGTTGTGGTCCAGATTCCTGTTTTTTTTCTCAGGATGGTCCTTTTCTCACCTTTGATGTTTCCTGCCTAAGCAGGGGGTTGGACTAGAAGACCTCCAAGGTCCCTTCCAACTCTGTTAATCTAAATGACGCTGGGACTTCAAATGTCTCCTCCTCCTCATATGGACCATTTGGTGAATTCACAAAACAAGTTTACCCGGGTCCAGTAGAGACCGAGAAGGAACATCCACACCACGTACAGGTAGTCCTCGACTTATGACCCCCATTGAGCCCAAAATTTCTGCGAGACATTTAAGGGAGTTTTGCCCCATTTTACGACCTTTCTTGCCACAGTTGTTAAGTGAATCACTGCAGTTGTTAAATCAGCAACACGGTCGTTAAGTGAATCTGGCTTCCCCCTTGACTTTGCTTGTCAGAAGGTCGCAAAAGGGGATCACAGGACCCCCCGGGACACTGCAACCATCATATGAAAAGCGGTCATAAATCACTTTTTTCCAGTGCCGCTGTAACTTTGAACGGCCACTAAACGAACGGTTGTAAGTCGAGGCCTACCTGTATTGGAAACTATGCTGGGAAACGGTAAGTTTGGGGTTGTTTCCTTTTAACCTAAATTAAATAAATCGGGTCGAAGCCTTGGCATATCTTGCTATCATTTATAAAATCCAAGATGCTTTTAAAAAAAAAAAGACCTTTGCAATGGTTGACTTGCTCCTGAAGTTGTTAAAGTTTAACACAAAGGTATTAACCATAGTTTCAGTCAGGTGTGTGTGTGTGTGGGGAAAATAAAACATTTTTATGGATCTCAGCAATCCTGCCAATTTGTAGATCAAAGGTCTTGCAAATGCTTAGCCCTTTGAACAGTATTGTGACTTTCTGAGTTACAGGACTTAAAACCATTCATTTAGTGACTGTTTCATGCTACTGAACAAAAGAGACTTATGACCGTTTTTCACACTTAACGACCGTTGCAGCCTCCCCCGTGGTCACCCGATCAAAATTCAGACGCTCGGCAACTGGTTCATCCTTACGACAATTGCAATTTCTCAGGGTCGTGTCGCAGAGGTGGGTACCAGAACCGGTTCTAACCGGTTCTTTAGAACCGTTAGTAACTTGGCAATGACATCACGGAGCTGGTTCTGTCGGTGTCTCCATGGGCGGCGCCTTCTTGGATTTTGCTTCTGCGCATGCACAGAAGCTATTTTTTTATTGCTGCGGGCGCGCGGGCAGAAAAAGGATCCAGAGCCCACCCCTGGTCGTGTGATCCTCTTTTGCGACCTTCCACAAACAAAGTTAATGGGGAAGCCAAATTCGGGTAACCATGACATGATTTCGTTTAACGACGGCAATGATCCACTTAACGACTGTTGCAAAAATATGTCGTAAAATGGGACAAAACTCAACGTGCCTTGTCACTTGATCATTTCGGAGCTGCTAGGTAGCACTGAAATCTCTCCCAAAAATCAATTTGAGGTAGCAAACTACGCCTCCAACTCAGGGGCGGGTTGCTCACTTACCTTGCTGCCGGAGCCATGCGCACGCATCTCCACGCTTCGGGGGCACTCGCTTGCTACGCATGCACCCCCCCTCGTGCGATTTTGCTTCTGCGCATGCGCGGAAGCAAAATTGCGCCGAAATCTTGCGAGGGGGCGCGTGTGCGCACAAGATTTTGGCGAGATTTTGCTTCTGCGCATGCGCAGAAGCAAAATCGCCCCAAAAATCACGGGAAAAAAATGGCGACATGCCAGGTGGACCGGCAGAGAGGGCTCCGGAGCAGTTGCGAAATCCGCCGCTCCCTACCGGAGCTGCGTACCGGGTAGCTCCGGCAGGAACTCACCTCTGCTCCAACTTCCACCATCTGGAAAACAGAACTGGGTGTGATTTTTGGCTACCGTGGGCTACAGGGAGTACTTAACTTACATTTGTTTAGCAAAGGTCAAAAGTTACTATGGCCCTGGGAAAAAAAATGGACTTACAAGCGCTCCTCACATCTATGTCCGTTGCAGCCTCCCCATGGTCACATGAATAAAATTCAGAAGCTTGGCAACTGGCATGCACTTATGATGGTTGCAGCGTCTTGTAGTTGCGACCATCCCAGCTGTCTCCTGACGAGCAAAATCAGTGGGGGAAGCTAGGTTCACTTAACAACTGCACGGTTCACTTAACAACTGCGTGATTCACTTAACAACTGCAGTGACTCGCTGAACAACCCTGGCAAATAAAGCTGTAAAATCCAGAGTGGCTCACTTAACAACCACGTTGCTTAGCCACTGAATTTCCGGTCCAAAAGTGCGGTCATAAGTGGAGGCCTACACGGTTTTCCTCCAAAATATCTGAATTGCATTTGAATCTTATTCTAGGTTTGTAGATATCTTTGTTTTTCAATAGTTTTCCACTTGGGGGAATCACCGAGCGGTTGTAAGATTAATGCAGGCAGTCCTCGACTTACAACAGTTCATTTAGTGACCGTTCAAAGTTACAACGTTGCTGAAAATAGTGACTGATCACTTTTTTTTCACACTTACGACCGTTGCCACACGATCAAAATTCAGGCGCTTGGCCACTGGCATGTACTTAGGACGGTTGCCATGTCCCCGGGGTCACGCGATCCCCTTTTGCGACCTTCTGACAAGCAAAGCCAGATTTACTTAACGACCGTGTCACTAACTTAACAACTGCAGTGATTCACTTAACAGCTGTGGCAAGAAAGATTGTAAAACTCCACTTTTTTTAGCAGCTGTCTCACTTAGTAAGATAAATTTTGGGCTCGGTTGTGGTCGTAAGTCGAGGACTGCCTGTATTAACGCCTCCCGCTTCTACAGGCTTCCAACAAAGTGAGGCTAGCCGCCGTGTGCACCTTCTCCTCCCTCTTTGATCTCGTGAAGAGGAGAGGCAAGGACCAGATGAGAGACATCGCCATACAGAGCTTGGTGCCGTTGTTGATCCACCTGCACGACGAAAGCAACCTGGTCTCCCAGGTAGGACGCTGTGAAGACAAACCGGGTTTTCAGAAACGGAGCTGGCTTTGCTTAGTCATTAGTTGCCTCCGTCTTTTAATCTCACAGCAGTTGATAGAGCCAAAGCCAAACCTACCCAATATGGGAGGTCCTTTATTTCGGACTACAATTGAGCCCCACATTTCTGTTTGTCAAGGATCTTATAATCATTGTCATTGTTGTTCCTCCTCTCCTCCTCCCCCCACCGTCCTCCTCCTCTTCTCCACAAACCCCACTCCCTTCTAGCATTGATGAGGTTACCTATTTGGGTCATGAAACGTCTGCAAGAAAACCACCAAACTCAGGGAGCGCTAAGGATCCCACAGTCATCATCATCTAGCATTGATGATAGCAATAGCAATAGCCCTTGGACGTATTTGGGTCATGAAACATCTGCAAATTAATATCTGCAAACCTTAGAGAACCCCAAGGACCACCCAGTCCTCCTCCTCCTCCTCCTCCTTTTCCTTTTTTCCTCCTCCTCCCTCCTCTTCCTCTTTGCAAACCCCACTTATATACCCCTTCCATCCTTCTGAGGTGGGTAAAATGAGGACCTAGGTTCTTGGGGGGCAAGAGGCTGAACTCTGTAAACCGCTTAGAGAGGGCTGTAAAGCACTATGAAGCGGTATATAAGTCTAAGTGCTTTTGCTATTCCCAGTGCTTTTACAGCCCTCTCTAAGCGGTTTTACAGAGTTCAGCATATTGCCCCCAACAATCTAGGTCCTCATTTGACCCACCTCGGAAGGACGGAAGGCTGAGTCAACCTTGAGCCGGTGAGATTCAAACTGCCAAATTGCAGTCAGCCGGCAGTCAGCAGAAGGAGCCTGCAGTACTGCGTTCTAACTACTGCGCCACCACAGTGCTTGATATTCCCTAGTTGGGTCATGAAATGTCTGCAAAAAAACTACCAAGCTCAGAGAGCACCAAGGACCCCACCGTTCAACCCTGAGGTTATAAATACAGGAGGTCCTCCACTTATGACCTCAACCAAGCTCAACATTTCTGTTCCCAAGCAAGACAGTTGTGAAATGAATCATGCCCCATCCTATGACCTTTAAGCCACCGTTGTTAAGTGAATCATGGCAGTTCTTTTAAGTTAGTAGCCCGGCGGTTAAGCAAATCTGGCTTCCTCGCTAACTTTGCTTGTGAGAAGGTCGCCAAAGGAGACCCCGGGACCCCACGACCATCATAAAGACGTGCTAATTTACCACACATCTTGATCACGTGACCCTGGGGCGGCTGCAACAGTCCTAAGTGTGAAAAACGGTCCTAGGTCCCCTCCTTCAGGGCCGTTGTAATGTTGAACGGTCACTAAATGAACTGTGGTAAGTCGAGGGGTGCCTGCCTGACCCAGGTTTGCAGGTTCTGATGGTCGCGCTCCCTCTGCAGTCGCGTCAGGTGAAAATGCACCGTGCAAGGATGAACTGAGCTTTGAATAAGGCAGATCCCAACATAAAACATTCCAGAAAGATTCAGTTTTGGTCGCCACGATGTAAAAAGGATGTTGAGACTCTAGAAAGAATGCAGAGAAGAGCAACAAAGAGGATTTAGGGGACTGGAGGCTAAAACATATGAAGAACGATTGCAGGAACTGGGTATGTCTAGTTTAATGAAAAGAAGGATCAGGGGAGACATGATAGCAGTCTTCCAATATCTCAGGGGTTGCCACAAAGAAGAGGGGGAGTCAAGCAAGGGAGTCAGCCCGGGCCACCACACACCCTGGCCACGCCCCCTGCGCCCCCCCAAGGTCAAACACAACCCTGTTGGGCCTTCGGTGAAATGAGTTTGACACCCAATGTGTGAATCTCTTTAGCCACGGTCATAAACCAGAGCTGTCATTCCTTCCTTCTGCAGGCGTGCTGGGTGGCTCTAAAGAGAATTGATAAGTTTTTGAAGTCCTTCCTTCAATTTTCCATTGCTGAAAGTGATCCCTGGAATTACTGCACGTGGTTGGTGAGTTTTGCGCCTGTAGCTAGGCAGATGTCGGGCCCCTGGAAACCGACGATGACACGGAGAATTACTTTAGAGTATACGACTTACGACCCCCCACTGAGCCCAAAATTTCCATGGATAAGCAAGGCTGTTGTTAAGGGAATCTTGTCCTCATTTTGCGACCTGCTTGCCACGGTTGTTAATCGAATCGCGGAAGCTGTTAAGCGAATCATGCGGTGTTTAAGCAAATTTGGCTTTCCCCGTTGACTTTGCTTGTGACGAAGTCCCTAAGAAGGTTGCAAATCCAATCAAATTAAGATGCTGCAACCATCTTAAATACACACAAAGTTCTGATCACATGACTGCGGGGAATGCTGCAACCGTCACAAGTGTGAAAACTGGTCATAAGTCACTTCTTTCAGTGCCGTTGTCACTTTAAGTGGTTGTTAAATGAACGTTTGTAAGGCGAGGACTACCTGCAGTTTCTGTACAGGTAGTCCTTGACTTACGACCACAGTTGAGGCCAAAATTGGGGGGGTTAAGTGAGACATTTGTGAAGTGACCTTTGCTCCGCTTTACGACCTTTCTTGCTGTAGTTGTTAAGTGATAAGTTGGCAACCTGGTTGTTAAGTGAACCCCTGCACTTACATTCGTAAAATGGTTGTTAAGTGAATCTGGCTTCCCCGTTGACTTGGCTTGTCAGAAGGTCGCAAAAGGGGATCTCGTGACCCCGGGACACTGCGACCGTCATAAATGTGAGTCAATTATCAAACATCCGAATGGAAATCATGAGGATGCTGCAACGGTCATAAGTGTGAAAAATGGTCCTTAGTTCCTTTTTTGTAGCTTTGAACGGTCACTAAATGAACTGTAAATCGTGAACTGCCTGTAATTGAATGACTAGAATAACTGAATAGCAGAGTTGGACGGGACCTTGGAGGTCTTCTAGCCCAACCCTCTGCTCAGGCAGGAAACCCTACTGCATTTTGGGGAAACGGTGGTCCAATCTCTTCTTAAAGACTTCCAGGGTTGGATAAGACGCCCCATCACTCACAACCTCTTCTCCTTTTGAATTTGCTTGCTAGTTGAGACGGTACCGGGACCAAGGAGAAAGCGTCTTCATGGACCAGGCTTTTGCGTTCCTGGATAACCCCCGGCCGTCTCTGCATGAGGCGGCCATCAAACTCTTAGGTAGGCACGATGGCTATTATGGGGGCCCCAACCTGGGTCATTGTGGCTGGAGGCCGGACAGAGAAACCGGAGAGAGCATTCCCCTGTTTGATACAGGTATAGATTAACAGAGTTGGAAGGGACCTTGTAGGTCATCTAGTCCAACCCCCCGCCCAAGAAGGAAGCCCTACACCATTTCTGACAGATGGGCAGTCCGGTCTCTTCTTGAAAGCTTCCAGGAATGAAGCTCCCAAAATCTCTGTTTGCTTTGGATAAGATGAGATAGACTTGCATTAACAGAGGGATAGAATCAAGATCACGTGAAGTGTTAATACCACTTTATAAGGCCTTGATAAGGCCACACTTGGAATACTGCATTCAGTTTTGGTCGCCACAATGTAAAAAGGATGTTGAGACTCTAGGAAGAGTGCAGAGAAGAGCAACAAAGATGATTTGGGGACTGGAGGCTAAAACATATGAAGAATGGTTGCAGGAACTGGGGATGTCTAGTTTAATGAAAAGAAGGACTAGGGTAAGGTGACCAGACGTCCCGATTTTGGCGGGACAGACCCGCTTTTTAATGATTTGTCCCGCGTCCCGCCCGCCCTCTAAAAAGTCCCGATTTTTTGAAAGGGGCGAGGGAGGGCTGGGGGGCGGGCTCTCCCCTGCAGGGACGGCCGGCCGCGGCTCATGGGGGGCGAAAGACAAATACAATTTTCGGCGGGCACGGCTTTGCAAGGGCTCTTCACAAGTTTGGCAAGTTTCACAAGAGCCGTTCGCGTGCAGGGCAGTTTATAAATAGCGGCCGCCAGGTAGGGAGCCGGCCGGGGTTGCGCAGGGCTGGGGGAGGCTCGCTAGCCCGGCAGCTCCGGCCGCAGGAAAGAGCGGGGGGGTGCCGTACTGGGAAGGGCCAGCAGTCGCCGCCGCCTGAGGGGGCCACCACCCCCGCCCGCCCGCCCGCTTCGCTGCAGGGGACGCTGCACCGGATCCCGAGTCGCGCCGGCTCTCCCACGGCCACGATGCCCGCCGACCTGATGGAGAGCAGCTCCTCCTCGCCCGCGGCGGCCATCCCGGCCAGCGCCGGAGGAGTCAACGCAGGACGCCCGCCCGCCGCCCACGGCCGGCCCGAGCTGAGAGGCCTGCTGCTGCTGCTGCTGCGGCTGGGCCCCCAGTCCCGGCGGCGGGAAGGCTGCGGCGGCGGCCCCAGCCTGCTGAGCCAGCGCCGGCCCGAGCCGAGGGCCATGGATGCGACTCCTTCGCTTGGGCCGCCCCGCCCACCGCGACGCCGGCCTTTTCGAGAGGGCGGGGCTGCATCAGGCGCCGGGCATGCACTGGAGGGCGGTGAAGGACACGGTGGAGAGGCGCCTGATGCAGCCCCGCCCTCTCGAAAAGGCCGGCGTCGCGGTGGGCGGGGCGGCCCAAGCGAAGGGGTCGCATCCATGGCCCTCGGCTCGGGCCGGCACTGGCTCAGCAGGCTGGGGCCGCCGCCGCAGCCTTCCCGCCCCCGGGACTGGGGGCCCAGCCGCAGCAGCAGCAGCAGCAGGCCTCTCAGCTCGGGCCGGCCGTGGGCGGCGGGCGGGCGTCCTGCGTTGACTCCTCCGGCGCTGGCCGGGATGGCCGCCGCGGGCGAGGAGGAGCTCTTCTCCATCAGGTTGGCGGGCATCGTGGCCGCGGGAGAGCCGGCGCGACTCGGGATCCGGTGCAGCGTCCCCTGCAGTGAAGCGGGCGGTCGGGCGGGCGGGCGGGCGGGGGGGGTGGCCCCCTCAGGCGGCGGCGACTGCTGGCCCTTCCCAGTAGGGCACCCCCCCCGCTCTTTCCTGCGGCCGGAGCTGCCGGGCTAGCGAGCCTCCCCCAGCCCTGCGCAACCCCGGCCGGCTCCCTACCTGGCGGCCGCTATTTATAAACTGCCCTGCACGCGAACGGCTCTTGTGAAATGACATTAGCTGTCTTTTGCACTCTGCGCATGCGCAGCGTTCTGCGCATGCGCAGAGGGCAAAACCCGGCGTCCAGGCGGCCCCGCCCCCCGTCGGTGTCCCGCTAAAAAAAAAAAATCTGGTCACTTTAGACTAGGGGAGACATGATAGCAGTGTTCCAATATCTCAGGGGTTGCCACAAAGAAGAGGGAGTCAAACTATTCTCCAAAGCACCTGAAGGTAGAACAAGAAGCAATGGATGGAAACTAATCAAGGAGAGAAGCAAACTAGAATTAAGGAGAAATTTCCTGACAGTGGGGACAATTAATCAGTGGAACAACTTGCCACAAGAAGTTGTGAATGCTCCAACACTGGAAGTTTTTAAGAACAGATTGGATAACCATTTGTCTGAAGTGCTGTTTCCTGCCTAAACAAGGGGTTGGACTAGAAGACCTCCAAGGTCCCTTCCAACTCTTTTATTCTATTAACAGTTGCAAGAACAGTGTATGTCTAGGGTTTCCTGCTTGAGCAGGGGGTTGGTCTAGAAGACCTCCAAGATCTCTTCTAACTCTGTTTATTCTATTCTAGTCTTGGAATTGATCTCCTTCCTTGGGGTGGCCATTTTGTGAGAGTGCCCACTGGTGCCGAAAGTTTGCTGACCCTAGTTTAATCCAACCTGGAAGAAATCCAGCACTGATTATTTTCCCCCTGAACTGTTAAAAGAAGTATTTGTCAATCTCCGCAATTTTATGAGGTGGGGACTTCAACTCCCAGAATTCCCCAGCCAGCAGAAGCTGCCTGGGGAATTCTGGGAGTTGAAGTCCGCACATCGTTAAGCTGCTTAAGGGTTGAGAAACGTGGGTCTAATGTCCACCTTCGTTTCATAAACGTGGCTTGGCCTTCACAGATTGACAGGTCTTGGTGGCCAGCAAGGTTCTGGGTGTTTCTTTTTCAGAGATCATTGCCCAGGAGACAAACCACAAATCCACGGTCAACGCCATTGCTACAGGTGAGGAAAAAAGGTAACGGGGACGAGGTTCTCCACGGCCGCTTTGTGTGATTATTGTGTTTTTTCTGACTTCTTTCTGAAGGTCAGTGGGTTGGAGGCAAAGAGGTCTCAGGGGACTTTATGGTGGGCTTGTCAACTTAGATGACAGTCCTGGGGGGGTCCTGGTCTGTCTCTGGTTAGCCTTTTGAGATCAGTTGAAGTTGGTTAGATGCCAGCATCTTGTTGGTGAACGGAGGTAATGTTTAAATCCTCTTTCTTCGTGGATATTAATGGTAGATAACTTCCTCCCCTTCCTCCTCCTCTTCTTCCATTTCTCCTTTTCCTTTTCCTTCTCTTTCTCCTTCTCCTTCTCCTTCACTTTCCCCTTCTCCTTCTTTTCCCCCTTCTTCTCTTTCTCCCTCCCTTTCTCCTACTCTTTCTTTTTCTCCTTCTCCTTCTCTTTCCCCTTCCCCGTCTCCGTCTCTTTCACATTCCCCTTCTCTTTCTCCTTCTTTCACCTTTTTATTCTCCTCCTTTTCCCCCTTCTCCTTCCCTTTCCCCTATTCCTTCTCTTTCTCCTTTTCCTTTTCCTTCTCCTACTTTCCCCTTCTCTTTCTCTTTCTCCTTTTCATTTTCCTTCTTCTTTTTCCCCTTCTCCTTCTCTTTCCCCTTCTTCTCCTCCCTTTCCCCTTCTCCTTCTCCTTCTTTTTCTCATGCTCCTTTTCCTTCTCCTTCTCTTGCCTTTCCTTGTCCTCCCTTTCCCTTTTCCCTTCTCCTTCTCTTTCTCGTTCTCCTTTTCCTTCTCCTCCTTCTCTATCACATTCCCTTTCCCCTGCTCCTTCTCTTTCTCTTTCTTCTTCTTTCCCCTGCTCCTTCTCTTTCTCCTTCTTCTTTTCCTTCTCCTTCTCCTCCTCTTTCCCCTTCTCCTCCTCTTTCCCCTCTCTTTCCCCTTCCCTTTCTCCTTCTCCTTCTCCTTCCTTCTCCTCCTACTCTTTCCCCTTCTATTTCCCCTTCTCCTTCTTTTTCTCTTTCTCTTTCTCTTTCCCATTCCCCTTCTCTTTCTCTTTCTTTCTCCTTTTCTTTCTCCTTCTTCTTTTCCCACTCCTCCATCTCTTCCCCTTCTCCTTCTTTTCCTTTCCCCTTCCCCTTCTTCTTTTCCTTCTCCTTCTCCTTCTCTTTCCCCTTCTCCTTCTTTTCCCCTTCTTCTCTTTCTCCCTCCCTTTCTCCTTCTCTTTCTCTTTTCCCTTCCCCTCCTCCTCCTCCTTCTCCTCTTCCTCCTCTTTTCTCCACTCCTAGTGATGGACCTCGTGGCCATGGAAACAAAGCCTTCCAACATTTGCGTGGTGGCCTCAGAGATTGTGGAGAATGTCACTTTTCACGACTCGACTTCAGAGACCCTGATGGAAAGGTGGTTTGACCGAATAACCATGATCTGCAGAAGATGAACTGCTTCCCCCGGGGACAGAGGAAAGGTAACTCCCCCCCCCCAAATTAAGCCAAAGGAAACCCAGAGGGCCTGAAGGAAGCTGAGGGAGACACAACAGGTGTCCCTAAAGGGAAGATGGTCGTTTGAGACTTTTTTATTTTATTTATTTATTTATTTGGGAATTCTTCTATGCCGCCCTACTCCCTAAGGACTCATTTAAGTCTGAGAAGAATCCCTGATGCCAAAAAAAATCTATCCAATAGCGCAGTTAGTCCTTGACTTAGGACCACAATTTAGCCCCAAAATTTCTGTTGCTAAGCAAAACAGTTCTTAAGTGAGTTTTGCCCCATTTTACGACCATTCTTGGCACAGCTGTTAAGTGGGTCACTGCAGTTGTTACCAGTTGTTAAGGGAATCCGGCTTCCTTGATGAGTGACGTCAAGCTGGCCACTCCCCCGGACACCCACCTACCCACCCACCCCGCCCACCCACCCCCAAGGTCAAACGCAACCCTGATGCGGCCCTCAATGAAATTGAATTTGACACCCCTGGTCTAGGGTTTCCTGTTTGGGCGGGGGGGTTGGACTAGATGACCTACAAGGTCCCTTCCAACTCTGTTAATCTGTATCTATCTGTATCTAGTCCAACCCCCTGCTCAAGCAGGAGACCCTATGCCATTCCGGACAAGTGACTGTCCAGTCTCTTCTTAAAAACCTCCAATGATGGAGAATTCACAACTTCTGGTGGCAAGTTGTTCCACTGGTTAATTGTTCTAGCTTTCAGAAAATTTCTCCTTAGTTCTAGGTTAAGTCCTGTTTGGACTGATTACCCCCCAAAACACTGGAGGTTTTCAAGAAGAAACTGGACAACCATTTGTTCAGAATGGTATACGGTCTCCTGCCTGAGGTCGGGTTGGACTAGAAGACCTCCAAGGTCCCTCCCAACTCTCTTATTCAGTATTCAGTCTTTCAAAGCCACTTCCTTTTCATCTCTAAATCCAAGATTCACCCATCTGGCAGATGTTTCTATTTTTCCACCACCCAGTGTCTTCTGCTGTCCTTCATCAGGGATCTCATTCAGCCTTTCTCATTCAGCCTGAACCCAGATCCCTCTCGATCCCATAACCACCTTCTATTTGGAGAACCAAGACTGATTCCTTGTTTCTTATCACCAGTTTCCCGGATCTTGAATCATGAACTTCACGAATGGCTGGATATTTTGAACCGAAGAAAAACCCACTCAGAGGGTCTCAAAGCTGGCTGGAGAATTCTGGGAGTTGGAAGTCCACAAGTCTTAAAGTTGCCAAGTTTGAGGACCCCCGGGTTAGAGAGATCGCCCCATTTTTCCTTGTCGTTTTATACAACGTCCTCTTGGTACCCCTCCAAATTCAGGGGAAAGAAACACCTGGCGTTTGGATCTGAGAGTGGAATGAATCGTTGCGTTTATTTTTGGTACCCCAATTTTCCCATCCTGCCTCCCAAGGTAGGAAGCCGAGGAAAAATGCACGTATCATGAAATAAAATTACACACACACACACACACACACACACACACACACACACACACACACACACACAGAGCCATGTTGCTTTAGCTAGCTTAAAAGTTTGAGGTGGGAGGCATTACAAAAAGATAGGTGGCTTCTTTGTTTCCCCCCCTCCCCAAAAAAAATTATCATTTCCTGGGAGAACAAAATAAAGTTTGTTATTGGTTTATTTGTTTGTCTGTTTGATGGTTTGCATCCGGCCTTTATTGTTTTTGCAAAAAATTCAAGGTGTTTTAATGGAGTGAAAGTTTTTTAAATTATGGATAGTATTTTAACATGGCTTTTTAAAAATTGTTCTTACTTATTATATGTTTCTATACCTGCTGTGAGCCGCCCAGAGTCCCCCGGGAGTTGGGCAGCATAGAAATTTTAATAAATAAATAAATAAAATAAATAAATAAATAAAATAATATAATGAATAAATTAAATAAATGGATCGCCCATTTTAATGGATCAAAGCTTAGCATGTAAAGAACGTAGCAATTTGCAATTGTAAGGTAATTTGTAATGTATGCTTGTAAGGTACTGCTTGGTTGGACTAGACCAGAGGTCGGCAACCTTAAACACTGAAAGAGCCACAAAGATCCTAACCGGAAGCCCCCTGTTCAATTATGGAGCCGACCGGAAGTCCGGTTCCCCCACCATAGAGTCTCCTCCTAGCACGGCGTCCTTTTTCCTCTACCTGTCCTAACCGAAAGCCCTATCAATTGTGGAGCTGACTGGAAAACCCGCCCCTTGCCATAGAGTCTCCTCCTGGCACGCCCTGCTTCCCCCCACCCCTACCCCCCCAAACCGGAAGCTCTTCTCAAAATTGTGGTGCTGACCGGTGACAGGGAGCCGCAGCAGAGGGTTGAAAGAGCCACATGCGGCTCCAGAGCCGCAGGTTGCTGACCCCTGGACTAGACGACCTCCAAGGTCCCTTCCAGCTCTATTTTATTCCAAATTCTGAATTAATGTTAGATCTGTCACCCTGTAGCCCCAGCGAAATCTCTTAGCCTTCAAAATAGATAGCAATGATGATCAACACACCCACAATTCTGCAATCAAGCTGCAATTCCTGGCCTGTTTTGCAATTTGCCCCATTTACTGGGCATTTATCGTGGATTGTTTGGCCTCTGCATCGTTCACGGGATCTGAATATTTGTATTTTCCTGCTTTGGGGATCCCATCAGCTTGTGCAGTGGAACCAGTAGGATAAATAAAGTTAGAGAGAGGCCAGAAGTTGTTGGAGGTGTTTTATTCAGCAAAGTCAACTATGCTTGTCCGGAAGTGTTCGGTGATTGACATCCAGTTTGGTTCCAGCATTAAAAAGGAGCGAAAATCGGAGAAAAAGGCTGTGTGTGAATTTTGACGCGGGAAATTAAGGATTTATGGCCAGTAAAAGAGGTGGCAGAAGAGGTGGAAAACGATGATCAACCTACAAGGAAGAAAAAGGCAACATCAGGAATAAAAGCAATAAAAGGAGATTAACTGATTAACTGGGAAAACTTTTATTTGTTTGTTTGTTGTCCTGCCTTTATTATTTTTACAAACACCCAAGGCAGTGAACCTATGCAACCCATCTTCCTCCTCCTCTTTTCCCTACAAAGTCACCTAGCCAACTTTTGTGACTGAGGAGGGACTAGAACTTCCCATCTCCTGGTGATTGGCCCAAAGTCACCCAGCCGGCTTTCATGGCTAAGGCGGGACTAGAACTCACCGTCTCCTGGTGATTGGCCCAAAGTCACCCAGTCGGCTTTCATGGCTAAGGCGGGACTAGAACTCCCCGTCTCCTGGTGATTGGCCCAAAGTCACCCAGCTGGCTTTCATGCCTAAGGCGGAACTAGAACTCACTGTCTCCTGGTGATTGGCCCAAAGTCACCCAGTCGGCTTTCATGGCTAAGGCGGGACTAGAACTCCCCGTCTCCTGGTGATTGGCCCAAAGTCACCCAGTCGGCTTTCATGGCTAAGGCGGGACTAGAACTCACCGTTTCCTGGTGATTGGCCCAAAGTCACCCAGCCAGCTTTCATGTCTAAGGCGGAACTAGAACTCCCCGTCTCCTGGTGATTGGCCCAAAGTCACCCAGTCGGCTTTCATGGCTAAGGCGGGACTAGAACTCCCCGTCTCCTGGTGATTGGCCCAAAGTCACCCAGCTGGCTTTCATGCCTAAGGCGGAACTAGAACTCACTGTCTCCTGGTGATTGGCCCAAAGTCACCCAGTCGGCTTTCATGGCTAAGGCGGGACTAGAACTCCCCGTCTCCTGGTGATTGGCCCAAAGTCACCCAGTCGGCTTTCATGGCTAAGGCGGGACTAGAACTCCCCGTCTCCTGGTGATTGGCCCAAAGTCACCCAGTCGGCTTTCATGGCTAAGGCGGGACTAGAACTCCCCGTCTCCTGGTGATTGGCCCAAAGTCACCCAGTCGGCTTTCATGGCTAAGGCGGGACTAGAACTCCCCGTCTCCTGGTGATTGGCCCAAAGTCACCCAGTCGGCTTTCATGGCTAAGGCGGGACTAGAACTCCCCGTCTCCTGGTGATTGGCCCAAAGTCACCCAGCTGGCTTTCATGCCTAAGGCGGAACTAGAACGCCCCATTATGCAGCCAGAAGTTGCCATTTTGACTTTTTTGACCTGCCACTCCCTAGGGATGCCCCTGCTTCTGCTAACACGCAAGGGCTCCTTCTCTGTTTGCAACCAGGCTATACTCACCCTAGATTGGTGGCTTGTACCCTTGGCAACCGATCCTGGGTCTCTTCTGGTCATACTTCTCACACATCTGGGGATTTCCGGCCTTGTTACAGCACCAGTCGTGCAATTTCAATTCTTCGTCTGGACACATCAATCCCAAGAGAAAACAAGAAAAAGCCAGGATAAGTTGGTTTGCTTTTGTTGTTGTGGTTGTTGTTGTTGTTTAATGCCTTGCAAATAGCCCAGAAAATGTAAACTGGCCCAGTACAGGTAGTTTTTGACTTAAATAAACAGTTCATTCAGTTTGAAGTTACAATGAAAAAAGTGACTGATGACCATTTTTCACCCTTACGACCGTTGCCGCATCCCCGTGGCCACGTGATCAAAATTCAGACGCTTGGCAACTGACTCATATTTACAACGGTCGCAGGATCCTGGGTGTGTGTGTGTGTCACATGATTCCCTTTTGCGACCTTCTGACGAGCCAAGTCAAACCAGATTCACTTAATGACCGTGTTGTCCTAAGTCAAGACCACGCAACCGGTGTCCCATAAGCCACGAGCAACTCCCAGGACAGTAAGTCTCCACCACCTCATCAAAAGTCAGAAGCAAAAGAACCAAGGCTTTTTTAAAAAAAAATTAAGAGCGGTAATGGAAATGAAATAATTTGAAATCACTACAATAACTGTAGGAATCGAAGATCTTAAAAAAAAAACTTTTGCATGTTTGCTTCAAATGCAGAGGTCTGACATGCAGGGTACATGCACCCAGTTCAAAAGGTTTAGTGGCCAAGAAAATAATGTATCAACATCATCATCTTCTTTTAACAACCCCATAATCCCTTGCGGGGTGGAGTCCGGGCAATTTGAATGGAGCTGAGTGTTTACTGGCCGGATGCCCTTCCTGTCGCCAATGCTGAGTTATATTCAGCAGATATATTCTCATTGTGCCTAGAGAGAGAAATATCTGCCTCTACCTAGGATCGAACTCATGGCCTCCTGATAAGTAAGGCAAGAACTCCGCCTCTAAGCCACTACACCACTCCCAGAAAATAATGTATGATTTTGTAGGATATTTTTGAGATACAGATACAATCTTCTATCTGTTGGATGTTTCTGACAACGCTTATAACCTTTTGTAATTTGTCACCTTAACTACATTTCAGTCAAAAACATTTGCAGGACACTAGACTAAACTTAACAACCAGGTTACTAACCAGTACCCAGGTTATGGGTGTTTTGTGAATGCAATCATTGATCTCGGTCCACCACATATTTAACAGATTAATAGATTAACAGAGTTGGAAGGGACCCTGTAAGTCAACTAGTCCACCCCGCCTCCCCAAAGCAGGAGACAACATTTCTGACAGATGGCAGCCCAGTCTCTTCTTGAAAGCTTCCAGTGATGAAGCTCCCACAACTTCTGAAGGCAACTTCTGTTCCATCGGTTGATTGTTCTCACTGTAAGAAAATTTATCCTTATTTCCAGGTTGAATCTCTCCTTGATCAGTTTCCATCCGTGGTTCCTTGTGTGGCCTTCAGGTGCTTTGGAGACCGCCTCCTCTCTGTGGCAGCCCCTCAAATATTGGAAGACTGCTATCCTGTCTCCCCTGGTCCTTCTCTTCCCTAGACTAGCCATGCCCAGTTCCTGCAACCGTTCTTCATATGTTTTAGCCTCCAGTCCCCTAATCATCTTTGTTGATCTTCTCTGCACTTTTTCTAGAGTCTCAACATCTTTTTTATAGTGTGGTGACCAAAACTGGATGCAGTATTTCAGGTGTGGCCTTACTAAGGCTTTACAGCAGTGTTTCTCAACCTTCCTAATGCCGCGACCCTTTAATACAGTTCCTCATGTTGTGGTGACCCCCAACCATAAAATAATAAAATTATTAGGAAACTCAGGGGCGGGTTCTAACTTACCTCACTGCTGGTTTGCTTCCTCCTGCGCTGTGCCAAATTTAAAAAAAAATTGCAAAAAAAAAAAAGCTGAAAACAAGATGGCGACACCTGCGCAGTGCTGGAAATTCTGCGCATGCTCAGAAGTTCCCATGGTACAGATTTTTTTTTTTTGCAGTAGTCTATTTGCATGTGGGTGGACCCGCCTGGAGACGGATAGAGGAGCGGTGTCTCGGTTCCTAAGACCATCGGAAATATGTGTTTTCCGATGGTCTTAGGCGACCCCTGTGAAAGGGTCGTTCGACCCCAAAAGGGGTCGCGACCCACAGGTTGAGAACCACTGCTTTACAGAGTGGTATTAGTACCTCCCTTGATCTTGATTGTATCCCTCTGTTAATGCAACTTAGGATTGCGTTGGCTTTTTTGGCTGCCGCCGCACACGGCTGGCTCATATTTAATTTCATTTTCATTTCATTTTCCCCATCATTTTAATCCCGAGACGAGGGTTAGAAAACCTCCACCCTTCATCCCCTCCGTGGCTCACCGTTGTTGGGGTAGTTTCTCCTGGATTTTTTCCAGATTCTCTCTTGCCGACCTTCTTGAAGTTGGCCGTTTTTGTCGTAGACACATCGGACCCCTGCGCCGTAGTGATTTGGACCGGACGAATACAGCAGGGTGGAGCCAGAGTCCTGCCAACCTGCGAACATGAAAGGGGTTAATTTCAAATGCTTAATTCTCCAGCAGCGGTTGTCATTCCACAGAGAAAAAAGCAGATCGGTGGTCTAAACCCCTGGGCCATAGCTCACTGCCGGGCTGCGGCCCGTTCGAAACCGGGCCACAGGAGAAATGGGCAAGCATGCGTAACCAGAGCATACAAAACATTTGTTAGACCAATTCTGGAATACAGCTCACCTGTCTGGAACCCGCACTGCATATCAGACATAAATACAATCGAGAGAGTCCAGAAATATTTCACAAGAAGAGTCCTTCACTCCTCCGCTCACAACAAAATACCTTATTCCACCAGACTTGAAATACTGGGATTAGACAATTTACAACTACGTCGCCTCCGATCTGATCTAAATGTAGTTCATAAAATCATGTACCAAAATGTCCTTCCTGTCAATGACTACTTCAGCTTCAACCGTAACAATACACGAGCACGTAATAGATTCAAACTAAATGTAAGGCGCTCCAAACTCGACTGCAGAAAATACGATTTCAGCAACAGAATGATCAATGCCTGGAATGCACTACCTGACTCTGTGGTTTCTTCCCCAAACCCCAAAAACTTTAATCTTAGACTGTCTACAGTCGACCTCTCCCCGTTTCTAAGAGGTCTGTAAGGGGTGTGCATAAGCGCACCATCGTGCCTACCGTCCCTGTCCTATTGTCCTCTTTTATCGTTACTTTTTACTTATGTTTATACAAACTACTACTATCCTATACATGTATGACAAATAAATAAATAAATAAATAAAATAAATAAAGTGCCCTTCCCTCGCACGCGGGGGGGCTTCATGCCTGAGCACAAGCGCCTTCCGCTCATGCGTGAAGCTCCCATTTGTGCGAGTGGACAGTGCGTGCGTCTGCTGTTTGCACAAATGGAGCTGTGTGCTCACGCCTGCCTCTCACACGCCTCTTCTGCGTCAGGCTGGGCCGCCAAGATGGAAAGTTTGGGGACCACTGGTCTAAACATGTATCTCCTGTTAGATGACCGTTGCTCACCGCAACAATATGAAATAAGTGGATTGAATGAAGGGTGATGTAAGAGTCAAGGGATTGGCCATAGCCACGACATTGAAATCCTACTTCTTATAAAGAGAGAGCAAAATCCATTTCCTCCTAGCACTGATGATGTTACCTATTTGGGTAATGAAATGTCTGCAGCAAAATAAGGAAGCTCAAAGAGCACCAAGGACACCACAGTCCTCCTTTCCTCCTCCTTTTATTATCCCATCCTCCTCCTCTCCACAACCCCCCACCCCCCCACCTTCAGCACTGATGATGTTACCTAGTTGGGTAATAAAACATCTGCAGAAAGCAACTAAGAGAAAAATAAGGACTCCAAGCCCTTTTCCTCCTCCTCCTCCTCCTCCTCCTCCTCCTCCTCCTCCTCCTCCTCCTCCTCCTCCTCCTCCTCCTCCTCCTCCTCCTCCTCCTCCTCCCTTCTAGCACTGATGATGTTACCTAGTTAGGTTATATAAAACATCTGCAAAAAACCACCAAACTCAGGGAGCACTAATGATCCCACAGTCGTCCCCCACTCCTTCTCCTTCTCCTCCTTCTTCTCCTCCTCCTTCTCCTCTTCTTCCTCTCCCTCCTCCACCTCCTCCTCCTCCAGAAATCCCCTCCCTTCTAGCACTGATGATGTTACATAGTTAGGTAATGAAACATCTGAAAAAACAACAACCAAGCTTAGAGGGCACCAAGGACACCACAGTCCTCTTCCTCCTCCTCTCCGCAAACCCCTTTCCCTTCTAGCACTGATGATGTTACCTAGTTGGGTCATAAAATATCTGCAAGAAAACCACCAAACTCAGGAAGCACTAATGATCCCACAGTCATCGTCCCCCTCCTTCTCCTTCTCCTTCTCTTTCTCTTTCTCTTTCTCTTTCTCCTTCTCCTTCTCCTCCTCCTCCTCTCCACAAATCCCCTCCCTTCTAGCACTGATCATGTTACCTAGTTAGGTCATAAAACATCTGCAAGAAAACCACCAAAGTGACCAAACTCAGGGAGCACCAAGGACCCCATATCCTAAGAAGCCCTGGGGAGCTCCATGGTCATTTCAAATGGTCACACACTGACTGACCAACCAGACATAAGTCAAGGACTACCCGTAACTGACTGAATCGAAATGGCGGTTGTGATTCATCCAGAGGACGTAAACCAGCTTAAATCCAGCTGTCTGAGCTTTAGCATTTTCTCTCTAGGTCCGGGGGTCTCAAAGACGCTGGAGACAATTACCTCTTTGACTGGTTGTGTAGCGGTTGTCCGACATCCCCTGTTGCAGGGAGCAAGGACAAGCGGGCAGGTTCCTGTTCCAGGCCGATGGGAGCCTCTCGTGACCCAACCAATCCAGGCATCTCTGCCGGTAATTCACACGGATCCAGCTATCCAGTTTGTATATCCAGAGACCACGCGCATCTGCAAGGGAACGCAGAGAGAAAGCAGCAATGGGTTTACGTGTTAGCAGCCTTCCAATATTTAAGGGAGCCGAGGTGGCGCAGCGGTTAGAGTGCAGTACTGCAGGCCACTTTAGCTGAGTGTGATGCGCAGATCAGCAGTTCAAATTTCACCGGCTCAGGGTTGACTCAGCCTTCCATCCTTCCGAGGGAGGTAAAATGAGGACCCAGATTGTTGGGGGCAATATAAATATACATTGCTTACTGGTGTAAACCGCTTAGAGAGTGCTTGCACTGTGAGGCGGTATATAAGTCTCACAAATAAATAAATAAATAAATAAATAAATAAATAAATAAATAAATAAATAAATAAATAAATAAATAAATAAATAAATAAATAAATAAATAAATAAATAAATAAATAAATAAATAAATAAATAAATAAAGGGGCTGCCCCAAAGAGGAGGAGGTCAATTTATTTCCCAAAGCACCCGAAGGAAGGACAAGAAGCAATGGATGGAAACTAATCAAGCAGAGAAGCAACCTGGAATTAAGGAGGAATTTCCTGAAAGTGCAGGACAATTAACCAGTGGAACTGCTTGCCACCAGAAGTTGTGGGCGCTCCATCACTGGAGGTTTTTAAGAAGAGACTGGACAGCCACTTGTCTGAAATGGTATAGGAATTCCTGCTTGAGCAGGGGGTTGGACTAGAAGACCTCAAAGGTCCCTTCCAACTCTGTTATTCTGTTGACAGTTGCAGGAACAGAGTATGTGTAGTCTAGTGAAAAGAAGGACTAGGGGTGACATGATAGCAGTCTTCCAGGGGCTGAGGGGCTGCCACAAAGAAGAGGGAGTCAAGCTGTTCTCCAAAGCACCTGAAGGCAGGAGAAGAAGCAACGGATGGAAACTAATGAAGGAGAGAAGCAACCTGGAATTAAGGAGAAACTTCCTAACAGTGAGGACAATTAATCAGTGGAACTGCTTGCCACCAGAAGTTGTGGGTTCTTCATCACTGGAGGTTTTTAAGAAGAGACTGGATGGCCATTTGTCAGAAATGGTATAGGGTTTTCTTCTTGAGCAGGGGTTGGACTAGAAGACCTCCAAGGTCCCTTCCAACTCGGTTATATTGCTATTCTGCTTTTCTGAGGGGTTGCCACAAGGAAGAGGGAGTCAAACTATTCTCCAAAGCACCAGAGGGCAGGACAAGAAGCAATGGGTGGAAACTAATCAAGGAGAGAAGCAACTTAGAACTAAGGAGAAATTTCCTAACAGTGAGGACAATTAGCCAGTGGAACAGCTTGCCACCAGAAGTTCTGTGTGCTCCATCACTGTACAGGTTGTACATTGTACAGGTAGTTCTCCACTTACAACTGTTCACTTAGTGACTGTTCGAAGTTACTACACTGAAAAAAATCTTATGACCATTTTTCACACATTGTAGCATCCCCATGTTCATGTGATCAAAATTGGAAACGGATTCATATTTACGACGGTTGCAGTGTCCTAGAATCACGTGATTCCCTTTTGCGACCTTCTGATGAGCAAAGTCAATGGGGAAGCCGGATTCACTTAACAACCGTGAAACTCACTTAACAGCTGCGGTGATTCACTTAACGACTGTGGTAAGAAAAGTTGTAAAATGGGACAAAACTCACTTAACAACTGTCTCACTTAGCAATGGACATTTTGGGCTCAATTGTGGTCATAAGTCGAGGACTATCTGTACTAGGTGATTTTGGTGATCCTGACTTTTTCTGTCCCCAAACACTTTAATATTATTTCACTTTATTTCACTTTACTTTACTTTACCTTACTTTATTTTTTTATTATTTTATTTTATTTTGTATTTTGTATATTATATGATACGTTGCGTTACACTACACTACACTATACTATACTATAGACCCGTGATAGCGAACCTACGGCACGCATGCCCGATACAGAGCCATCTTTCCGGGCACATGAGGTGTCGCCCAATTCACCTGCAGCAGCGCATGTGCGCGCGCCCCAGCTGGTGTACGGGCCACCGGTGTACACACACGCAATTCAGGGGACCCAGCTGGTCTTCGCAGATCTCCTGTGCATGTGCACGCATTTGCGCATGCATGCAACAGTACTTGCACGCAGTGCACACATGCGCAAACGGTGTTTGCACTCATGCATTGCATGTGCGCAAACCACATTCATGCACAGATGGTGCAATTCAGGACAGCTGTGTGAAACCTGCACGCATGTGCAGATGGTGTGCTTGCACGTGCAGCGCATGGGGGAGCCATGCGAAAGCCGTGCACATGCACAGATGGTGTGGTTGCATGTGCAGCACACGGGGTGCAGACAAAAGCCATGTGCATGCGCAGATGGTGCGGTTGCGCGCCCAGCGCATGGGGGAGGAGCCCCATGTTAGTGCGGATAGCACACATATGCGCAAAGTGTGCGAAGCGCGTACCTGTTCAGCACTCGGTGAGTAAAAGGTTTGCCACCACTGCTATAGACTGTATTGTATTGTATTGTATTGTATTGCATTGCATTGCATTGCATTGTATTGTATTGATTATTATTTTATTTTACTAGATTTGTGTTCCGCCATCTAGATTTCCCTCATCCTAGCCACGGTAGAAAGCAAGACATGTATGTACAGACACGAGATTTTGGCAAGGCCGTTTCACCAAGCCAAACCTTGGCCCTACCTGTGTTGTAACCTTGGAAGCGATCTGGCCGGTATTTCTCAGCTGGTGTTTGAGTCATCAAATGATCGTTTTTGAAATATCCATCGCCGCTGAATAGAGAGAGAAAGGAAGTAAAGACATTTGATTCTTATTTTTTTAAGAATATATCACATCTATCCTACTGGAGGCAGACAATCTTCCAGAAATTTACACAGGTTGGTGTCAGAGGGAGAGGTCTGAGTTGGGAGGAGGGGTCAAGTGGGAGATCAGCCTGGAATCGTTACGTCCAACACTAGAAGGCAAAATCTGACACATATACACACACTGTTAGACTATTCATGACTGGGAGAGCCATGTTAACAAGGTTAGCCAATGAATAGGCATAGCAACTGAGTCAGCCAATGGGAGCTAACCACTTCTGAGTCTGTGCAGAGAATCGAAACTGGAACTTAAGCTTAAGGCTGGGTGTGGCTCCAGTTTCCACTCTGTACTTTTCCTCTCTGAACTTTGCTGTAATGAAACTAACTCTCCTGTTTTACTTTTAACTATTGCTATATTGAAGAAGAACTCTGCTAATGGTATTGTAAATATATATATTATTATGTTTATAAAGAAGTTATTTAATCCAGCTGAATCAGTCATCTGTGTGAGCGTCTGGTTTTGATTTTGCAACAAACTTTAATACACACCCCTGAATTCCTTTCAGCCCTTATCTGGAATTTCCCAGGCGAAACCTGCCAGTCTGCGAGGATTCCTGTATTACAGGTAGTCCTTGACTTACAACAGTTTGTTCAGCGACCGTTAAAGTTGCCAACAGCGCTGGAAAAAAGTGACTTTTACACTTACGACTGCTGCAGCCTCCCCGTGGTCACATGATCGAAACTCAGATGCTTGACAACTGGTTCATGTTAAGACGGTTGCAGTGTCCCGGGGTCACGCAATCCCCTTTTACGACCTTCTGGAGGAGCCAGAAGTCAATGGGGAAGCCAGATTCATTTAACAACTGTCTGACTCACTTAACGACTACAGGGATTCCCTTCACAACTGTGACAAATGGGGCAAAATTCACTTCTCAAGTGTCTCGCTTAGCAACAGGAAAGTTGGCCTCGGTTGTGGTCGTAAGTCGAGGACTAGGTGTAAAGTAGCCAATTTAGATGCGTACGTATGGGTCCAGTTGTCCGCGCCTGAGAGTTGCTCACTTTAAGAACCTTCACAGACATTGCAGCGCATCAATAAAAATAAATTGGGGGTTGCAAAAATTGCACCCTTAAACCAACCTGTTTTTTCCGGTGATGCCAAGGGCACACGTGCACCTGGAAGTTCTGAGTGACAGCTCTAGGCAACATTTAACCATGTATTTTTCCTCTTCCTGTCCTCGACTGATTAAAGATACTATTGAGGGGGCTTTGGTGGCCTCTGAGCTGGGTGGTTTTCTTACAGACGTTTCATGACCCAACTAGGCAACAACATCAGTACTACAAGAGAGTGGGGTTGGAGGAGGAGGGGGAGGGGACTGTGGAGTGCTTGGTACTCTCTGAGCTTGCTTGTTTTCTTGCAGACGTTTCATGACCCAAATTGATGATTACTCAATCATCAGTGCTAGAAGATTGAATGCTAATCACCCTTCCTTCTAGCACAGATGATGTTATCTAGTTGGGTAATGAAATGTCTGCAAGAAAACAAACCAGGATATCATAGTTTATTCTCCTTCTCCTTCTCCTTCTCCTTCTCCTTCTCCTTCTCCTTCTCCTTCTCCTTCTCCTTCTCCACCTCCCTGCAAAAGGCAATCCCTTCTAACAATGATAATATTACTTACCTAGTTGTGTCGTTTAACAGATTAACAGAGTTGGAAGGGACCTTGCAGGTCATCTAGTCCAACCCCCTGCCCAAGCAGGAGATCCTAAATCTGCCTCTACCTAGAATTGAACTCGCAACCTCCTGATTGTGAGGCTAGAGCTCCACCTCTAAGTCACAGCCTAGTCATAAAACATCTGCAAGAAAACAAGCAAATTCAGAGAGCACCAAGGACCCCACAGTCCTTTTCCTCCTCCTCCTCCTCCTCCTCCTCCTCCTCCTCCTCCTCCTCCTCCTCCTCCTCCTCCTCCTCCTCCTCCTCCTCCTCCTCCTCCCTGCAAAACCTCTCTCCCTTTTAGCACTGATGATATTACCTAGTTTGGGTCATGAAACGTCTGCAAGAAAACAGCCAAGCTCAGAGAGCACCAAGGACCCCACAGTTCAACCCTGAGCTACAAATATTCCCCTTTATTGGTAAAGAGATTATTAGCATTACCTGGTGTACCCGATCAGCACATTGGGGGCTGAGCGTTTTGTGTAGTCCCACTGCATCCCTCCATCTTGGTAAAGGAACAGCGCGTAGGTTCGGTAACCGTCTGTGGTGAGAATGGCTTGATAGGTGTTCGTCTAGATTAATGAAAAGAAGGGCCAGGGGTGACATGATAGCAGCCTTCCGATATTTGAGGGGCTGCCCCAAAGAAGAAGGGGGTCAACCTGTTCTCCAAAGCACCTGAAGGCAGGACAAGAAGTGACGGATGGAAACTAATCAAGGAGAGAAGCAACCTGTTGTGGCTTGCCTGCGTCCCGCGCAGCTGGTCATGGATCCAGAGGACCAAGAGACGACTGTGGCGCGGCACAATCATTCCGTGCACCTGGCACCCAAGTCCGATAGGGAGGAGGACTCGGTGCCAGAGGCTGAAAGCCAACCAGGGCCTTCTGCACCTCCTCAGGTTGAGCTGAGTGACTCGGGAGAAGAGGAGGAGCCTCTGCTTGATGCTAGGGCACGCAGGGCAGCTAGCAGGCGAGACTGGCTCTGTAGGAGGAGGTCTCCTCGTGTGTAGAGCTGCAGGCTAATTGGCCACGCCCTGAGGCTATTTAAGGCTTAAGCACGCCAAGCGCCACTGCTGGAAACAACTCGTTGGATTTCTATTACCTAGTTTGCTATTCTTTGAATCTCCTGCTTTGACTTCTGGATTTTCGGTTTGTGAAATAATTAATTCCGGGTTTTCTGCCAACTTCTGTGAGTTACTGATAACTGAGGAACTAATTGCCTGTTTTCTTTGGGGGTTTTGAACTCTGGCCAGTTCTTAAGAAGCATCTGACTTTCCGAAAAAGAACTTTTTCTGTTCTTTATGGACTTTAAAATATATAGCTACTAAGAAGATTTAGTAGTAGTAAAATAGTATTGTTTGCAAACAGTTGTGTCTGCGTCGTTTCTGAGGGGACTCCGGGCTGGGACACAATACATCCTAGAACTAAGGAGAAACATCCTAACAGCGAGCACAATTAACCAGTGGAACTGCTTGCCACCAGAAGTTGTGGGGCAGGGGGTTGGACTAGAAGACCTCCAAGGTCTCTTCCAACTACTGTTATTCTGTGACTCTGAATCACAGCGGGTCCAGCTATCTTCACGAAAGGACATGTATCACGATGCTTCTGAAATCAACTCACCTTGCTGGTCTGTCTCTGTGCCGGGTAGGCTTGGACTTTGTCCCAGGTGACTTTGAGTAACCACCGGGCTCTATAGGAAGAGCTGACGTACTGGCGGATCTTTGCTTCCACGTCTTGGACAAGGGGGTGCTTGGCAGAATTCCCACAAGGATATTCCTGCGCACAAAGGGAGAGCGGGTTGCAAATGGAAAACCAAAGGAATGATTAGACTGCAGTGTTTCCCAACCTTGGCAACTTGAAGATGTCTGGACTTCAACTCCCAGAATTCCCCAGCCAGCATTCGCTGGCTGGGGAATTCTGGGAGTTGAAGTCCAGACATCTTCAAGTTGCCAAGGTTGGGAAACACTTGATTAGAGTAATGGTGGAGAAGGCATCAGAGATCTTCTAAACTGTGGGGTCCTTTACGCTCTCTGAGCTTGGAGTATGTAGGATCATCAGTGCTAGAAGGTTGAACGCTAACCCTTCCAGCACTGATGATGTTACCTAGTCGGGTAATAAAATGTCTGCAAAAAAACCACAGAGAGCACCAAGGACCCCACAGTTGTCCTCCTCCTCCTCTTCCTCCTCCTCTTCCTCCTCCTCTTCCTCCTCCTCCTCCTCCTCCTCCTCCTCTCCTCCTCCTCTTCCTCTCCACAAACCCCACTCCCTTCCAGCACTGATGATGTTATATAGATCAGCAATGAAATGTCTGAAAGAAAACCACAGAGCTCGGAGAGCACCAAGGACCCCACAGTTGTCCTCCTCCTCCTCTTCCTCCTCCTCTTCCTCCTCCTCTTCCTCCTCCTCCTCCTCCTCCTCCTCTCCTCCTCCTCCTCCTCTCCACAAACCCCACTCCCTTCCAGCACTGATGATGTTATATAGATCAGCAATGAAATGTCTGAAAGAAAACCACAGAGCTCGGAGAGCACCAAGGACCCCACAGTTGTCCTCCTCCTCCTCCTCCTCCTCCTCCTCCTCCTCCTCCTCCTCCTCCTCCTCCTCCTCCTCCTCCTCCTCCTCCTCCTCCTCCTCCTCCTCCTCTCCACAAACCCCATTCCCTTCCAGCACTGATGATGTTACCTAGTCAGGTAATAAAATGTCTGCAAGAAAAACACAGAGCTCAGAGATCACCAAGGACCCCACATTTACATTTCTCCTCCTCCTCCTCCTCCTCCCCCTCCTCCTCCTCCTCCTCTCAGCAAACCCCATTCCCTAGCTAGGGAATTCTGGGAGTTGAAGTCCACCCCTCTTAAAGCTGCCAAGGTTAAGAAACACTGATCTCATGGATTATCTGGACTAATTTTGCTTGTTAGAGGTCCATAACGTAAAACCACCGACATTCACCTGGTAAAAGATGGTGCCAGATCCTCTGGAGAAGTCAGCGTTGTCCCAAAACACGGCTACCATGGGCACTTTCTCACGACCATTAAACCCACCGGAAGGTGGGTTGGGATAGCTGGAAATATCTTTGTCAGAGGCTGGGAAGACGATCTGTCCATTATCCGTGAACTAAAGGAAGGCATAAAAAGATGCAGCCCATCAGAAAGAGATTTTGCTTTTTAAAAATAAATGTTTATGTAGCCACCACAGTTCGCTGCCTGCTGTATTATATATCATAATACATCATCGCCTAAAATACATTATTATATGTTATACTGTAGTAATAATAATTTTACTAACTGTGTAATATACTAAATGTATATTACAGGTATTTCTTCACTGACAAGCACATTTGAGCCCAAAATTTCAGTTGCTAAGCGAGAGAGTTGTTAAGTGAGTTTTGCCCCTTTTTACGACCTTTCTTGCCAGCGTTGTTAAGTGAATCACTGCAGTGGTTCAGTGGGTCACACGGCTGTTAAGCGAATGTGGCTTCCCCCATGGACTTTGCTTGTCTGAAGGTCGCAAAAGGGGATCACGTGACCCCGGGACATACCAACCGTCATAAATATGAGTCAGTTGCCGAGCAGCCGAATTTTGATCACGTGACCGACCGTGGGGAATGCTGCAACGGTCGTAAGTGTGAGAACCGGTCATAAGTCCCTTCCTTCAACGCTGTTGTAACTGCAAGCGGTCACTAAATGAATGGTTGTAAGTCAAGGACTACCTGTACTGTTGTGACAAGTGGTCATGTGACCTCAGGACGCTTAAATTGCTGAAAGCCTCATATGATTGGAAAGGGGGCTGATTGCTGGAACTATGGATCTGGGTCGTAAGTCACCTCTTTCAGGTAGGTTGTTAATTTCAAATGACAGGTCATAAAACGAGGATTGCAGAGGTGGGTTCCTCCCAGTTCGGACCGGTTCTATGGAACCAGTAGTAACTTGGCGGCCTTGGTCGTTGGAACCGGCAGTGACCCAGGCCTGCCATGCCCCCGAACCGGCTCTCTTGGCGGTACCGTAGGCGCCGCCATTTTCTTTTTTGCTTCTGCGCACGCTCAGAAGCTGGTTTTTGCTTCTGCACATGCGCAGAAGCTGGTTTTTTAGCACTGTGCATACGCCCGCGCCCGCGCGGTGCATCAAGGAGCAAACCGGCAGCAAAGAAAACCGGAACCCACCCCTGAAGGACTGCCTGTATCTGGTGCAGAGCCATGGCAGTGCAGTGGTTACAATGCAGTATTGCAGGCTAATTCTGATGCCTGCCAGCTGCCAGCTGTTTGGCAGTTCGATCCTGACCGGCTCAAGGTTGACTCAGCCTTCCGTCCTTCCATGGTCGGTAAAATGAGGACCCAGGTTGTTGAGGTAAATAGATTGACTCTGTAAACTGCTCAGAGAGGGCTGTAAAAGCACTGTGAAGCAGCATATAAGTCTAAGTGGTATTGCTCTCCCTCCCTCCCTCCCTCCCTTCCTTCCTTCCTTCTTCAGCCAGGAGTTCAAGTTCGATCCTGACCAGCTCAAGATTGACTCTGCCTTCTGTCCTTCTGACGTCAGTAAAATGAGGACCCAGATTGTTGGGGGCAAGAGGCTGACTCTGTAAGCTTCTTCGAGTAGGGCTGTAAAGCACTGTAAAGTGGTATATAAGTCTAAGTGCTATTGCTCTTCCTCCCTCCCTCCCTCCCTCTCCCTCCCTCCCTCCCTCCCTCCCTTCCTTCGTCAACCAGGAGTTCAATCCTGACTGGCTCAAGATTGACTCAGCCTTCTGTCCTTCTGACGTCAATAAAATGAGGACTCAGATTGTTGGGGGCAAGAGGCTGACTCTGTACGCTTCTTAGAGTAGGGCTGTAAAGCATTATGAAGCGGTATATAAGTCTAAATGCTATTTTCCTTCCTTCCTTCCTTCCTTCCTTCCTTCCTTCCTTCCTTCCTTCCTTCCTTCCTTCCTTCCTTCCTTCCTTCCTTCCTTCTTTTCCTTCCTTCCTTCCTTCCTACCTTCCTTCCTTCTCCCTCCCTCCCTCCCTCCCTCCCTCCCTCAGCCAGGAGTTTGATCCTGACTAGTTCAAGATTGACTCATCCTTCCGTCTTTCCTAGCTCGGTAAAATGAGGACCCAGATTGTTGGGGACAAGAAGCTGACTCTGTAAACCGCTTAGAGTAGGGCTGTAAAGCACGGTGAAGGTGTATATAAGTCTAAGTGCTATTCAGAAGTGGGTTCCAGTTTTCTTTGCTGCCGATTCGCTCAGTAGTGCGGAGTGCGGGCAGGCGCACTTTGCACATGCGTGTGCTCATGCGCAGTGCTAAAAACGCAGCTTCTGTGCATGTGCAGAAGCAAAAAACAAGATGGCGGTGCCCATGGTGCCGCCGAGAGAGCCGGTTTGGGGGCATGGCAGGCCTGGGTCGCTGTCGGTTCCAGCGACCCAGGCCGCCAAGTTACTACCAATTCCATAGAACCTGTCCGAACCGGGAGGAACCCACCTCTGGTGCTATTGCTATCCGATTGTTGCACTCACAGGTGTTTCTCCTCCTCCCCTTCTTGGCCATTCCTGCCACTCTCTACACAACTTAGCCATGTGCATCTCTGTTGCATGTTTTATCACTGGCTCCTCCAAAGATCCCACCAATGTGACTCTCTCACCTGATTGGTCCTAGCAAGGTGAGGATTCCCTTTTGCGAACAGAATAGGAGAAGAATAACAGAATAACAGAATTGTGGGAGAGGTATGTTCCCATGGAGGAGAAGGAGAGGCAGAGCCTGGGGTCGGAGTCAAGTGAGCAATCAGCCTAGAATCCTTACATTGTCACAAATGGTTTAAATTCAATCCTTTTTGAATTCCGTTGATTCTTCTCTAGCGCCAATTTAGTCCTGACTGTTAGTTGGCCAGATTCTTGTGTGTGTAAATCAACTTAACTGGAACTTAACGTATGGTCCTGATTCCTCATGCCTGACACACCTACACCCCCCCCCAGTGAATCTCAAATCACTAATTACTCACGTAAAGAGAGTTGCGTAGGGTTTTTCCAAGTGGGATCCCAATCTCGGGCTTGAAGAGGGGCGAGTTAAAATCCACTTTCCTTTGGACGTACTGCTTATCGTTCACGCTGGCACCGTAGGGATACAAGAAGACCGCTGCGCCTTTACAACACATAACAAAAATTGAGGTCATTTTGGTTTAGTTTTTATTCAGCTGTTTTTGACTTTCCGTCTTGGGTGGATCATGGTTTAAATTTAAACCAGGAATACTGAAAATGTTGATGGATATTAAGGCGTAGAAGCTGATCGTTATTATAATCATTATCAAGTTCACTCACATTTAACTTTTTTTGTGTCCACCATTTTTTGGACACAAGGATGGTAAAATGGCCGTAAGGAGAGTAAAAATAATATCAGGGCTTCTTTTGTTGATTTACACATCAGTGATAGCTTATTAAATGAGATACTATCTTGAAAATCAGGGTTTCTAATGAACATCAGATAGTCCTCAACTTACGACCACTTATGACCAGAATTTCCATTGCTAAATAAGGCAGTTGTTAAGTGAATGCCTAATTTTATGAGCCTTATTGCCACGGCTAAGCAAATCACTAAGCAGTTGTTAAGTGAATCACATGGTCATTAAGTGAATCAAGCTCCCCAACTGACTTTGTTGGGGAGGCCGCAAATGGCGATCACGTGCCAAGCATCCAAATTTTGATCATGTGACTGTGAGATGCTGCCACGGTCAGAAGTGTGAGGATAGATAATAATTCACTTTTTTCAGCGCCATTGTCACTTTGAACGGTCGCTAAACGAATGGTCGCTAAAGTCGAGGAGGACTACCTGTTATTGCTGCTAAAATGTGATCGGATGCAATCTGTCCCCAGAGGCGGTCAAAATTCAAGATGGTGGCAATCATGTGATTCAAGCCCCGCCTCCTTTATAGATTGCAGGCGCCATCTTGACTTTTTTGACCCCCACATATAGATGCCTTCAATGGATGCATAACATGGACGCTACAGGAAGGGGAGAACCAGTTATCCCAGAGGTGGATCCAACTATGGACCCTTTACGACCTGTGGACTTCAATTCCCACAATTCCATGCTGGCTCAAGAATTGTGGGAGTTGAAGTCCACAGGTCTTAAAGGGACCACGGTTGCTCACCTCTATTGTTATCCTGTTAGTAGGAAGACCGTCCATCTACCAGACAGAAAATGTGGTTTCTCACCAACCCACCTGATGGTGCACCAGGAATGATGGCAGATTTTTCATCTGGTTTGGTTTTTTTGTCCTTGGACTTCTTCGACTCAGACTTCTTCTTTGAGGTTTTGCCGGCGCGTTCTGAGGACTTTGCGGCTAGTAGGCCCACTCCGGATAAGGCGAGATGAACACCTGGTTGACTCCCGCCTGGTTTGGCTTTGCTTAAGTCAAGAGCAACCTTACCTTTCATTAAAGTCTGGTGCTCTTCCGACGAGTTGGGGCCGTTTGAAGAGTCATTCTCATCTGAAGCAGAAGTGCTGTCTGAAGATGCGGAACCCGGCTTCTCAGGGAGGGTGCGCTCCGATTTGGCTAGGACGTCAGGCTTGGAGGACAGGAGACTGGTATCTGCTTTGGTTTGAAGTCCTGGTTTTGCAGAAGTCAATTTTGATGCCTTTGCTGGGACTTCAGGCTTGGAGGACAGTTGAGGGGCATCTGTTTTACCTTGAAGTCCTGGTTTCCCAGAAACCAACTCTGATCCCTTTGCTGGGACTTCGGGCTTGGAGGACAGTTGAGGGGCATCTGCTTCACCTTGAAGTCCTGGTTTCCCAGAAACCAACTTTGATTCCTTTGCTGGGACTTCGGGCTTGGAGGACAGTTGAGGAGCATCTGCTTCACCTTGAAGACCTGGTTTCCCAGAAACCAGCTTTGATCCCTTTGCTGGGACTTCGGGCTTGGAGGACAGTTGAGGAGCATCTGCTTCACCTTGAAGTCCTGGTTTCCCAGACACCAACGTTGATCCCTTTGCTGGGACTTCAGGCTTGGAGGACAGTTGAGGAGCATCTGCTTTACCTTGAGGTCCTGGTTTCCCAGAAACCAGCTTTGATCCCTTTGTTGGACTTCCTTTTGCGCCCAAAAGAGAAGGTTGCGCTCCATCTGCAGAAGAAGCTATGGAAACCCCCTTGTGAACTGCCAAAATTGAATCAACAACTTCACTTCTTTCTTCTGGAGTTAAGAGAGATGAACCTTTCCCAACCACATTTCCTAGTTTCGGGGCACCTAGATTAGAGGGTGCTACGAGCAGGCCATTTTTGGGAAACAAGAAAGCCAACGGTGATGCCACTCCTGATAGTTGACCTGCTGCTGGTTTGGTTCCTCCTGCAGAAGACGGATGGGTTAAGTTATTGACACTGGCCAAAGCCTTGGAGACTTCTTGGAGAACCTCTCCACCTGCTTTTGCGTCCAAGATTGGACCGTCTGATACACCCAAAATATCACCAATAGAAATATGGTCACCCAGAGACACAGCAGAGTCTTCTCCAGGTCCAGCATTGATGGGATTTACCAAACTGCCTTGGATATCTGAAGATGGCTGAGAAGAATCTGGAGCACCAGAACCCTGGCTGGTTCCTTGGGTGGCCAAATTCCCATCAGAAGATACTGAGCTGGGAATGGAGGTTTCTCCTGACGATTTAGAAATCATGGCTCCATCAGCAGAAGGTGGTCCACTTATTGAATCCGAATTTTGTCCAAATTGCTCTGCTATATTGTTTTGATTTGGACCTGTTCCTGTGGAAGAAGTGGGCGCTTGGGCACCTGCTGTTCCTATGTCGGCAGTATCCTTCCCTCCATCGGTGGAGAGGGATGGTTCTCTATTAACCAGGTTTTCAGAAACATCTTTGCTGGCCGGTGGTGTCATCCCAGGGGACTGTGGTTCAGTAGATGACGGAGCTAAGGATAATCGTTTCTCGCTTACAACTGAATTGTCTTCGGGTGTCTCTGTTTCTTCCCCTTCTGTTGCTACGCTATCTGGAGATGTTTGAGATCCTGCATTATTTGACGACCCTGCTTTGGCTATCTCCCCTCCTGGGGATACGGAAGATTCTCCATTCTCAAGTCCTCCAAGAACGTTTTCGTTGGCAGATGTTTCTGGAAATTGCAACTCTGTGGCTGATGGAACCAGAGTAGCCTTGTCCCCACTGGCGATGGGGTGGCTTTCTGTTGGTTCTGCTCCCTCAGAAGCAAGGGAATCTTCTGGTGATGTTCCGTCTGTGGATAGCTGAGATCCTTCATCAGTTGTTGGCTTTCTGCTGGCAGTTCCCACCTCTTTGGTGGAAGATGAATCTCCTAGTGACTCTGAAGTGGATGGAGACAAAGGTCCCTCCCCTCCAGGCACAATGGAAGATGCTCCTGATATCTCTGCACCATCAGGAGATGGAGTCCCTGCTGTTGATTTTCCATCTAGAGGTAGTTGAGATCCTGCATTTGCGGTTGTGTTGCTAGTTTCTTCTTCATTGGAAGAAGAGGTGGCTTGTTGTGATTCTGGAGCAGATGCAGCCAAAGATCCTTCACTCGTTCCTGAGGCTTCTGGTGTTCCTGTCTCTTCAGAAACTGTAGCTCCACCTGGCCCAACAGCACCGTTTGGAGATGGCTGAGGTTCTGCATTCGTTGCTGGTTCTGGATTGACCGCTTCCATGCCATCTCCATCGCTAGGTTTTCCAGAGACCTCTTGATCTTCTAGGGCTGTTGAGGATTCTGCAGCTGATGAACCTAAAGGATGTTCTCCCTCATTGGCAGAAGAAGAGTTTTCTAATGGTTCTACTCTGTTGGACACGTCAGATGTTTCAGATGGCTGAGCTCCTGCATTATTTGTTGACCCCGAACCGGTCATTTCCAACTCTTCACCAGGAACAGAAGATTCCCCATTACCAGTTCCTCCAGAAACGTCCTCCTCACCATCTGATATTCCTAGAGATTTTGAGGCTGTGGCTGATAAGGTCAAAGGCAATTTCTCCCCATTATTGGAAGTATCTTCTACTGCTTCTGCGTTCTTGGAATCTTGAACCTCTGTTGTTGGCGAACCATCTAGAGACGGTTGAGATTCTTGGAGAATCCCGGATTCTGAGTTAGCCTTTTCCACTTCTTCAGTAGTTGAATGTGACTCTGCAGCTGATGGGATCAAAGATCCTTCCTTCCCATTTACACTAGAGGGGCCTTCTGATATCTCAGAAGTTCCAGTGGTTGTAGATAGCAGAGAACCATCAGGAAGTAGCTGAGATCCTCCATTATTTGCTGACTCCACCGTGGCTGTTTCTGTCCCGTTATTATTTAGGGAGAATTGTCCATCACTACGTCCTTCGGTATCCTCTTCACTGGTAGATGTTTTAGACTCTAATCCTCTGTCCAACGGACCTTGAGAAGATTCCTCACGGATCGTATTAGTGATGTCTTCAGAATCTTCTACTCCATCAGAAGAAGCCACACCATCTGGAAGGGACTGAGATAACTTGTCAGTTGCTGGAGAGGAATTTGCACTTCCCGCCACTTCAACAGGGAAGGCAGGACTTTCTTTGTTGAGTGCTCCAGAAAACCCACCATTTTCTGAGGTTGTAGGTTCTTGTGACTCTGTGGCTGATGAAGCCAAAGGTGATACATTCTCACTGGCTGCAGATGTTTGCAGTTGTTCTGTCTCTTTAGAAGTTTCAGGTGCTGCTGCTTCATCATCTGGAGATAGTTGGGAACCCACAGCGGATGGCTCAGAGGCAGAAGTCTCCGTTCCTTCAGAGGAAGAGGCTGATGGTGGTGTTGCATCCTCAGAAGATACTGCTCCTGTTGACAATTGAGCATCATCCCTTGGGACTGAGATCTCTCCATCTTCTATAGGTGCCAGAGCTAAAATCCCTCCAATGGGTGACGTTACTAATTGTCCCACAGAAAAGTCACTTCCGGGCTGACCACCGTTGCTCACTGACCCTGTGCCATCTTCCCCATCTCTATTTTCATCTACAACTTCGCTGCCTGGAGAAGAATCAAGAGTTTTGGATGACAGACTTGGGGAGGGTCCTCCATCTTCATTCTCCGAACTGGAAAGCGTATCCTTAATAGATGCAGAAGATGTTTCTCCCGAGGGTTCCTGAGTTTCTGTTGACGTCTCAGTGTCTACAAGGGGAGAAATTGTTCCAGATTTTACAGCTGGTTCATCTCCAGAGCTTGGGATACTGGTTTCCAGTGCATCTTCAGAACCTAGCTTTGGCTCAGAAGGTAGAGTATTGATTTTGTCCTGGGTATTGTCACCATCTAGAAGAGGTTCCTCATTAACCCCTGCCTCCGAGGTAGATCCAATTCTCTCTTCTTTAGGAGATACGATTGGTCCATCGCTTACGTCTCCAGAAATGCTTGGTTCCTCAGTAGCTTCTGCAAGAGCCGACTGAGGGTTTATGATGGATGGAGCAGAGGAAGTTTCTTCTCCATTGATGGAAACAGAATCTTCTGGATCCTCTGGGTGTGTTTCCGTGTCATCTTCTTTTGGTGGTTGGGAAGAAGTGGCCAGTGGGGTTCCAGAAATTGAAGAGAGCTCTGTATCAGAAGGTGGGAGATCTGACACAATGTGGTCTTCACTGTTGGCTTGTGTGTCTACCTCATCTGAGGAAACCCTTGGGATGGTGTCACTGTTTTCAGAAGGAGAACCCATATTTCCAGGAGATCTACTGGGCAAGACCTCACTTCCTTCTCTCTCTGAAGATGGTTCGTTGGTAGATCCAGGAGCTGAAGCTTCTGCAGGTGGTCCTTGAGCCTTAGCAGCTCCTTGATTGTCCACAGGAGGAGGAGGAGGAGACTCTTCTACATCCCCTGAGCCTATTTCAATGTCATTCTCTTCTGGTAGTTGAGAAGAAGTTTGGGAACCAGGTAACGAATTGGACAGAAGTTCTGTTGTGTCTGGTTCTGAAATTAGAGGTCCAGAAAGTGCTTCATCGGGAGATGTTGAAGGAAAGGTATGTTCTCCTTCTGAGGAAGAGCCGGAAACAGACGTTAGTGCATTCTCTACAAGTGACTGACTTGGAGGCAGTTGATCATTCAAGGTCCCTGATCTTCCCATAGGCAGTGGGGTTCCAGAAATTGGAGAGAGCTCTGTATCAGGAGGTGAGAGATCTGACCCACTGCCATCTTCACTGTTGGCTTCTGTGTCTACCTCATCCAAAGAGGAACCAGTATTTCCAGGTGATCCACTAGGTGAGTCCTCATTTCCTTCTGTCTCTGGTCCATCAGTTGATGCAGGAGCTGAAGTCTCTGTGGCTGATTCTTGAGTTTCTCCAGATAGTTCTTGAGCCTTGCCAGTTCCTTCATTGTCCACAGGTGGAGGAGAACTCGCCGTCATATCAAACAAAACCTCTGATTCATTTTCAGACACAGTACCCGAATCTGAAGAGATGGGATTTATTGCATCCTCAGGAACACTGTTGGATGTGGTAGTAGTAGCCTCACTATCTTCTAACTCTGAATTAGCTGTTTCCACCCCAGGGTTCAAGGAGGAATCTGTGCCACCGAGGAGATCCGCAGATCTTTCTTCATCAGGTATCTCAGTTCCCTGTGAAGACTCTTGTCCTGGAAGTGGTGACACCAACGATGTCCCTTCATTGGTCTTTGGGTTTCCTGGGTCTTCTCCTTCTCCTTCTCCTTCTTCCACTGTGGAGGTTGCCCCCACCTCACCATCTTCAGGCAACTGAGAAGGTAACGCTGGAGTTACAGAAAGTCCCATCAAAGGAATATCTGACGCATCCGATTGTGAAGTCCTAACGAGGGTGTCACTGGGAGGCCCTGAGTCAGATGGCGCATCAGTGGTTCTATCTGAAGGAGAGGAATTCGATGCTTCGGCGTCTACAAGATCTTCTGGTTCTTCACTGGGCAGGTCGACAAGGTTTTCATGATTAAGCTCTGGGCCTGATGGAATTGGATCTGCGTCACCTCTTCCTTCAGGAGAACCCGAGTCCACACTAGCATGAGATGGTTGAAGGGAGTCATTTATCCCTGGAGATCCAATGTTTTCATGGGTGAGCAATGGCTGAATGGGAGGGGACCCTGCTGAAGACTGTGAGGTCTTGGGACTATCCTCTGAAGACAGCGAAGGGAGATCTCCAGCATCTACGTTCTCTCCTGTTCCTTGGTGAGGCAGGTCTTCAGGGGTGCTAGGAAAAACTGTGTGATTTGAGGATGGGTCTTCTAACATCCCACTCTCATCCATGGACGGTTCTGGAGTGTCTTTCTCCGCCTCTAAAGGGGCAGCTTCAGTTTCTTCCCGTGAAGTTGAGGTGGGATTCAATTCCTCATCCAGATTTGGTTCTCCAGGAACGTCCTCCAACAGTTTGTCTCCTTCTGGAGGACTTTTGCTGGATATTTCTGTCTGGGCTTCTTTTTTAGAGGGAGATGCTAAGAGGTCTTCCTTCAAGGTTTCCAAAACAGTCACGGGAGCATCTGTTATGCCGGAGTCTGTCTCCGTGATTAGCTCGGTGGCTTCGTGGGCAGCATCCAAATCTGGAGGTGGTGTTTCCTTTGATGCTTCCTGGGACTCAGCAAGAGGGTCTCCTTGAAGGGTCTCATTTCTCAAAGTTGGGTCTGAAGAGTTGACTTGACTCAAGACGCTCTTGTCCAACGAAGGGACTTCTGAAGTTTCCTTGAGATCTTCTGGGATTTTGAAGGTTTGGGGCGTGCTGGTCAGAGAACTAAAATCCTCTTTGATGGACGCCAACCCAGAATTGGGAGGTTCTCCAGGACTTGACTTCTCTCCTTCTCCAACAGCTTCGGGGGTCTCCCCATTCTCGGAAGGGAAGGAGGTTTCAGCCAGAAAGTCCAGATCCTCCTCGGTGGTCGTGGGCAGAGTGGGCCCAAAAGAATCGCCGAATATCACTGTGGAAGGAAAAATTGGCGTGGAGTAGTCGTCTTCGATGGCCGGATGTTCGGTGGGCACTGGGAGGGCTGCTCCCGTTGCGATCCCTGCAAAGGGTTGACAAAATGAGAGTCACACGTTTGCAACAAACACAAGCTTCCGGCCGATTTAAATAGATTGAAATAAATCGATTAATGGACAGAAGTCAATGAGGACTATGTGTGGTACCTGGCTCAACAGTAGCAACTGTGAGAGGGACCTTGGAGTCCTAGTGGACGACCATTTAAATATGAGCCAGGAGTGTGCAGCAGCTGCCAAAAAAGCCAACACAGTTCTAGGCTGCATTAACAGAGGGATAGAATGAAGATCACGCGAAGTGTTAATACCACTTTATAAGGCCTTGGTAAGGCCACATTTGGAATACAGCATCTAGTTTTGGTCGCTATGATGTAAAAAAGATGTTGAGACTCTAGAAAGAGTGCAGAGAAGAGCAACAAAGAGGATTAGGGGACTGGAGGCTAAAACATATGATGAACGGTTGCAGGAATAGGGCATGGCTGGTCTAAGGAAGAGAAGGACCAGGGGAGACATGATAGCAGTCTTCCAATATTTGAGGAGGTTTCCCAGAGAAGAGAAGGTCAACCTTTCTGCAAAGCACAAGAAAGGAAGGAAGGAAGGAAGGAAGGAAGGAAGGAAGGAAGGAAGGAAGGAAGGAAGGAAGGAAGGAAGGAGGGAGGGAGGGAGGGAGGGAGGGAGGGAGGGAAGGAAGGAAAGGAAGAGAAAGAAAGAAAATAATGAAAAAAGAAAAAAGAGAGGAAGGAAGGGAGGGAGGGAGGGAGAGAGAGAGAGAGAGAGAGAGAGAGAGAGAGAGAGAGAGAGAGAGAGAGAGAGAGAAACCATGGATGGACAGAAGACATATCTAGTTTCACTAAAAGAAGGACTAGGGGAGACATGATAGCAGTGTTCCAATATCTCAGGGGTCGCCACAAAGAAGAGGGAGTCAAACTTTTCTCCAAGGCACCTGGGGGTAGAACAAGAAGCAACGGGTGGAAACTAAACAAGGAGAGAAGCAACTTAGAACTAAGGAGAAATTTCCTGACAGTTAGAAGAATTAACCAGTGGAACTTCAGAAGTTGTGAATGCTCCAACACTGGAAGTTTTTAAGAAGATGTTGGATAACCATTTGTCTGAAGTGGTGTAGGGTTTCCTGCCTAAGCAGGGGGTTGGACTAGAAGACCTCCAAGGTCCCTTCCAACTCTGTTATTCTATGGTCTAGTTATATGGTCTAAGAACTTGATCCTTGATCCCCATCTCTAGAGGTTTTGAAGAAGCTGAAATGGTTCAATCAGTTCACCTGCTTGTTAGCAGGGGTTGGACTACACACAGGCAGTCCTCAACGTACGACCATTCGAAATTACAGGTAGTCCTTGACTTACAACAGTTCATTTAATGACCGTTTGAAGTTACAACAGCACTGAACAAAAGGGACCATACGACCATTGTTCACGCTTAAAACCGTTGCAGAATCCCTGTGATCTCGTGATCAAAATTCAGATGCTCGGCAACTGGCTCGTATTTATGACGGTTGCAGCGTCCTGGGGTCACGTGATCCCCTTTTGCGGCCTTCTGACAAGCAAAGTCAATGGGGAAGCCAGATTCACTTAACAACCGGGTTATTAACTTAACTACGGCAGTGATTCACTTAACAACTCTGGCAAGAAAGGTTGTAAAATGGGGCAGTTAACTGTCTCACTTAGCAACAGAAATGTTGGGCTTGGTTGTGGTCGAGGACTAGGTGTGCAATGGTGTTGAACAAAGGGACTTGTTCACTGGGTGCCTGAAGTTACGTCGTTGCGGCATGTATGTTAATGTGGACTCTTGGCAACCTGTTCACACTTACAATGAGTTGGCAAGCCCTCCGTGATTCATGTGATGGTCACACACTCACAGCTCTGATCAACAGCCACACGCAAATGGCTTTCACCTCTACCTTCAGAATCAGAACAGAGCTGGAAGGGACCTTGGAGGTCTTCAACCTCCTGCTCAAGCAGGAGTTCCTATACCATTTCAGACAGGTGGCTGTCCAGTCACTTCTTAAGAACCTCCAGTGATAAAACACCCACAATGTCTGGTGGCAAGTAGTTCCACTGATTAATTGTTCTCACTGTCAGGAAATTCCTCCTTAGTTCTAAGTTGCTTCTCTCCTTGTTTAGTTTCCACCCATTGCTTCTTGTTCTACCCTCAGGTGCCTTGGAGAAAAGTTTGACTCCCTCTTCTTTGTGGCAACCCCAGAGATATTGGAACACTGCTATCATGTCTCCCCTGATCCTTCTTTTCATTAAACTAGACATACCCAGTTCCTGCAACCGTTCTTCATATGTTTTAGCCTCCAGTCCCCTAATCCTCTTTGTTGCTCTTCTCTGCACTCTTTATCTAGAGCAGTGGTTCCCAACCTTTTTTTGGGCCATGCCCCACCTAAGCATCTCTAAAATCCTGATCCCCCCCCCGTGATATATAATTCTTACTATTCAAAAAGTGAACTCCTACTCATGTGGAGGAAGCCTAAAAGGGCATTAACTTGGTTTAAACAAGGTTCCAATTGCCCCTGTTAAAAATCAAATTACCCCCCTGTGGGGCGTGGGCCCCACGTTGGGAACCACTGATCTAGAGCAGGGGTCTCCAAACTAGGTCACTTTAAGACTTGTGGACTTCAACTTCCAGAATTCCCCAGCCAGCAAAGCTGGCTGGGGAATTCTGGGAGTTGAAGTCCACAAGTCTTAAAGTGGCAGAGTTTGGTGACCCCCGATCTAGCGTCTCAACATCCTTTTTTATACTGTGATGACCAGAATTGGATGCCATCTTCCATGTGCGACTGTTGCAGGATTCCTGCGGTCACATGATCAAAATTCGGACGCTTGGCAACGGACTCACGTTTATGACGGTTGCAGCCTCCCGGGGTCACGTCATCCCCTTTTGCGACCTTCTGACCAGCAAACTCAATGGGGAAGCCAGATTCACTTAACAACCCGTGATTTAACTCTTAACAACGGCAGTGATTCACTTAACAACTGTGGCAAGAAAGGTCATAAAATGGGGCAAAACTCAACTAACAACTGCCTCCCTTAGCAATGGAAATTTTGGGCTCGGTTGTGGGCTACCTGTAAATGGACTTCAGGTGATCTTGAAATGATCCCAAATTATTAACAACTTGGCTCCTTCTTAACTCCTTCCCTTAACGGATCTTTTAGATAAGATTCCTGGTTTTTGTCCATTTTGCAACTAAGATGATTAACGGCCTGGAGACTAATAATAGAATAGAATTTTATTGGCCAAGTGTGATTAGACGCACAAGGAATTTGTCTTTGGTGCATATGCTCTCAGTGTACATAAAAAGAAAAGATACGTTCGTCAAGAATCATAAGGTACAACACTTAAGGATAGTCCGGGTACAAATAAGCAATCAAATCATATTAGGAACCAGTCAATATAAATTGTAAGGATACAAGCAATAAAGTTACAGTCATACAGTCAAAAGTGGGAGGAGATGGGTGATAGGAACGATGAGAAGACTAATAGTAATAGTAATGCAGCCTTAGTGAATAGTTTGACAGTGATGAGGGAATTATTTGTTTAGCAGAGTGATGGCGTTCGGGGAAAAACTGTTCTTGTGTCTAGTTGTCTTGCTGTGCAGTGCTCTATAGCGTCGTTTTGAGGGTAGGAGTTGAAACAGTTTATGTCCAGGATGCGAGGGGTCAGTAAATATTTTCACAGCCCTCTTTTTGACTCGTGCAGTATACAGGTCCTCAATGGAAGGCAGGTTGGTAGCAATTGTTTTTTTCTGCAGTTCTAAAAGGTTGCAGGAATTGGATTTGGCCAGTCTAGGGAAAAGAAGGACTACGGGGGACATGATAGCAGCATTCCAATATTTGAGGGCTGCCACAAAGAAGAGGGGGTCAACCTATTTTCCAAAGCACCTGAGGGCAGGAGAATAAGCAATGGATGGAAGCTAATCAAGGAGAGAAGCAACCTGGAATGAAGGAGAAACATCTTAACAGTGAGAACAATTAACCAGTGGAACAGCTTGCCACCAGAAGTTGTGGGTGCTTCCATCCCTGGAAGTTTTTAAACAGAGACTGGACAATTTACCTATCTGAAATGGTACAGGATCTCCTGCTTGAGGAGGGGGTTGGACTAGAAGACCTCCGAGGTCCCTTCCAGCTCTATTCTGATTAATTGCTCAGGTGCCCTTTGGTATGGCAGCTTCAGCAGAGTCCCCCACGGACAGGCTGGGTTGTGCTAGGTACAAGCTCCTTCATGCATTTCCCATCAATAAATCTCTTTTCGAGATAAAACCTCCTTCGCTAATCATTGCTCAGGTCCGAGTCCTGCTCCCAGAAACCACCCACGCACATGCCCGGCACTCCGGTTTTACCCTGAGGGGGAAATGCTGGGGTGGGGTGGGGATCCAAGCCAAGTAAAGTTTTGAAAGAACTATTTTTTTTCAATCACCCCCTGAAACCTAATGGATTCCAAAGCAGAAAACATTATATATATATATATACGGCACACACACACACATACACACACACACACAAATTCATTTGTATCCTGCCCTTATTATTTTTATAAATAACTCAGTACTCCTTTCTCCTCCTATTTTTCCCATAACAGCAACCCTGTGAGGAGGGCTGGGATGAGAAAAAGTGATTGGCCCAAAGTCACCCAGTTAGCTTTCATGTCTAAGGCAGAACTAGAACTCACCGTCTCCTGGCGATTAGCCTAAAGTTACCCAGCCAGCATTCATGCCTAAGGCAGGACTAGAACTCTCCATCTCCTGGTGATTGGCTCAAAGTCACCCAGATGGGTTTCATGCCTAAGGAAAGAACTAGAACTCACCGTCTCCTGGTGATTGGCCCAAAGTCACCCAGTCAGCTTTCATGCCTAAGGCAGGACTAGAACTCTCCATCTCCTGGACTCTATCCTGGTGCCTTCACCCCTAGACCAAACCGACTCTTCATCTACTTCCTCTGTCCATACAAAGAGTGCTGCATTTTGTAGCACTGCCCTTGCCGTTTCTGAGAGGTCTTCAAGGGCAGCTCCACGCGAAGCACACTGCAGTAGTCCAGTCTGGTGTGTTGCATTCTGGTCGGCCAGGCCAGCTTACATGCTCTGCTATTTATAAAAACATTCTCCAATTTCTACGAGTGGCACATGGGTTTCTCCAGAGGCACACAAATGCTTCAGATTGTACATTTCTACATTTACGGTACGGGTAAGTCCTCGACGTATGACCCAAAATGAGCCCAACATTTCTGCTGCTAAGTGAGACATGTGTTAATTTTGCGACATTTTGTGACCTTTCTTGGCCACAGTTGTTAAGTGAGTCACCACAGTCGTTAAGCAGCATGGTTGCTAAGTGAATCTGGCTTCCCCCTGGACTTTGCTTGTCAGAAGGTCGCAAAAGGGGATCACGTGACCCCGGGACACTGCAACCGTCATAAGTACATGCCAGTTGCCGAGCATCTGAATTTTGATCACGTGACCACGGGGATGCTGCTACGGTCGTAAGTATGAAAAATGGTCGTAAGTCACTTTTTTCAATGCTGTTCGAACAGCTACCAAATGAATGGTTGTAAGTCAAGGATTACCTGTACAATTAATCCTAACATTCAGGTTTAAAGGTTTGCACAACACTTTCAGCTACAAAAAAGATTAACCAACATTACTACTAACCAAGTTTAGCACACAGTACAAGCGAAGGCACTGGGTCTTCACCTAACCTGGTTTAATCATGTTGTGTGAACCCAGCTCTTATGCCAGTTGCGGGAGAATGTAGTTATTCTGCATCTTTTACCAAAACTGTTTGCAATTGTGAAGTAACCACAACACACACAAACTCGAAATGCTAACTTCACTCGGCGTTTTCCTAATCAATTACTCTGGTGTTAAAACTTGTCTATAACTACTCCAGGATATATTTTGTGGTTATTAGAACCAACCGAGGAGAAATTTCCTGATAGCGAGGACAATTAACCAGTGGAACAGCTTGCCACCAGAAGTTGTGGGTGCTCCATCACTGGAGATTTTAAAGAAAAGACTGGACAACCATTTGACCAGGATGGTATAGGGTCTCCTCTCCTGCTTGATCAAGGGGTCAGATTAGAAGACCTAAGCAGTAACTGTTGGAGGGACCTTGGCATCCTAGTGGACGATCCCTTAAACATGAGCCAGCCGTGTGCGGCAACGGCCAAAAAAGCTAATACAATCCTGGGTTGTATAAACAGAGGCCTAGAATCAAAATCACGTAAAGTATGAGTACCACTTTATAAAGCCTTTAGTAAGGCCACACCTGGAGCACCGCATCTAGTTTTGGTCCCCACATTACAAAAAAGAATGTTGAGACTTTGGAAAAAGTGCAGAGAAGAGCAACTAAGATGGTTAAAGGCCTGGAGACCAAAACATACGAAGAACGGTTGCAGGATTTGGGTCTGGCCAGTCTAGAGAAAAGAAGGACTAAGGGTGACATGATAGCAGTATTCCAGTATTTGAGGGGCTGCCACAAATTGGTCAACTTATTTATTGCCACAAATTGGTCAACTTATTGTCCAAAGCACCTGAAGGCAGGACAAGAAGAAATGGGTGGAAGCTATCCAAGGAGAGAAGCAACCTGGAATTAACTTCCTAACAGTGAGGACAATTAACCAGTGGAACAACTTGCCACCAGAAGTCGTGGGTGCTCCATCACTGGAGATGTTTAAGAAGAGACTGGACAGCCGTTTGTCTGGAATTGTCTGGGGTCTCCTGCTTGAGCAGGGGGCTGGACTAGAAGACCTCCAAGGTCCCTTCCAGCTCTGTTTTGATTGAAACTTACAAGGAGCCTTCCAACTATGTTACAGTATTCTGTTACTCGGATTAGCAAAGCTCTCCATCTCTATTGTCCACCCTCCAACCCTCTCTTCTCCCTCAATTGCATCTTTAATTAAACCCCCTCCCCGGGGCTGAACATGCCCACCTCCCTCTTCGAACGATGCAGAAGCCAACTCACCGCAGAGAAGCCATGCCCAGTATCCGACCAAGGCCCCTCGCAGCAGCTCCTTAGTGCTTCCCATGGACCAGTCGGTTGACTTTGCTGGAGAAGACCACAGGGTGGCTGAAGTCCTTCAAATAGGACCAAGTAGAATGTTCTATGGGACCTGTGGGTCTTTTTATAAGAGGTGGGAAGGGGGCTGTGCCCGTAGCCACGCCCCCTTTCCTCCAATTCTCTGGTTACAACCGGAGGGCTGGGAAGAACTAAGGTTAAACAAAGGTGCCTTTCATCTAACCGAACAATTGAGTAACAGAGTTGGAAGAATGGAAGAGAAGAGAAGAGAAGAGAAGAGAATAGAATATAGAATAGAATAGAATATAGAATAGAATAGAATATAGAATAGAATAGAATATAGAATAGAATATAGAATAGAATAGAATATAGAATAGAATATAGAATAGAATAGAATAGAATAGAATAGAATAGAATGGAATGGAATGGAATGGAAGAGAAGAGAAGAGAAGAGAATATAGAATAGAATAGAATATAGAATAGAATAGAATATAGAATAGAATATAGAATAGAATAGAATAGAATAGAATAGAATAGAATGGAATGGAATGGAATGGAAGAGAAGAGAAGAGAAGAGAATATAGAATAGAATAGAATATAGAATAGAATAGAATATAGAATAGAATATAGAATAGAATAGAATAGAATAGAATAGAATAGAATAGAATAGAATAGAATAGAATAGAATAGAATAGAATGGAATGGAATGGAATGGAATGGAATGGAAGAGAAGAGAAGAGAAGAGAATATAGAATAGAATAGAATATAGAATAGAATAGAATATAGAATAGAATATAGAATAGAATAGAATAGAATAGAATAGAATAGAATAGAATAGAATAGAATAGAATGGAATGGAATGGAATGGAATGGAATGGAATGGAAGAGAAGAGAAGAGAAGAGAATATAGAATAGAATAGAATATAGAATAGAATAGAATATAGAATAGAATATAGAATAGAATAGAATAGAATAGAATAGAATAGAATAGAATAGAATAGAATAGAATAGAATGGAATGGAATGGAATGGAAGAGAAGAGAAGAGAAGAGAATATAGAATAGAATAGAATATAGAATAGAATAGAATATAGAATAGAATATAGAATAGAATAGAATAGAATAGAATAGAATAGAATAGAATAGAATAGAATAGAATAGAATAGAATAGAATAGAATAGAATATAGAATAGAATATAGAATAGAATAGAATAGAATAGAATAGAATAGAATAGAATAGAATAGAATAGAATAGAATAGAATAGAATATAGAATAGAATATAGAATAGAATAGAATAGAATAGAATAGAATAGAATAGAATAGAATAGAATAGAATAGAATAGAATAGAATAGAATAGAATAGAATAGAATAGAATATAGAATAGAATATAGAATAGAATAGAATAGAATAGAATAGAATAGAATAGAATAGAATATAGAATAGAATAGAATATAGAATAGAATATAGAATAGAATAGAATAGAATAGAATAGAATAGAATAGAATATAGAATAGAATAGAATAGAATAGAATAGAATAGAATAGAATAGAATAGAATAGAATGGAATGGAATGGAATGGAAGAGAAGAGAAGAGAAGAGAATATAGAATAGAATAGAATATAGAATAGAATAGAATATAGAATAGAATATAGAATAGAATATAGAATAGAATAGAATAGAATAGAATAGAATAGAATAGAATAGAATAGAATAGAATAGAATGGAATGGAATGGAATGGAAGAGAAGAGAAGAGAAGAGAATATAGAATAGAATAGAATATAGAATAGAATAGAATATAGAATAGAATATAGAATAGAATAGAATAGAATAGAATAGAATAGAATAGAATAGAATAGAATAGAATGGAATGGAATGGAATGGAATGGAAGAGAAGAGAAGAGAATATAGAATAGAATAGAATATAGAATAGAATATAGAATAGAATAGAATAGAATAGAATAGAATAGAATAGAATAGAATAGAATGGAATGGAATGGAATGGAAGAGAAGAGAAGAGAAGAGAATATAGAATAGAATAGAATAGAATAGAATAGAATAGAATGGAATGGAATGGAATGGAAGAGAAGAGAAGAGAAGAGAAGAGAAGAGAAGAGAAGAGAAGAGAAGAGAAGAGAATATAGAATAGAATAGAATATAGAATAGAATAGAATATAGAATAGAATATAGAATAGAATAGAATATAGAATAGAATATAGAATAGAATAGAATAGAATAGAATAGAATAGAATAGAATAGAATAGAATGGAATGGAATGGAATGGAATGGAATGGAATGGAATGGAATGGAAGAGAAGAGAATATAGAATAGAATAGAATAGAATAGAATAGAATAGAATAGAATAGAATAGAATAGAATAGAATAGAATAGAATTCTTTATTGGCCAAGAAGTGTGATTGGACACACAAGGAATTTGTCTTTGGTGCATAAGCTCTCAGTGGACATAAAAGAAAAGATACATTTGTCAAGAATCATGAGGTAAAAAACACTTAATGATTGTCATAGGGTACAAATAAGCAATCAGGAAACAATCAATATTAATATAAATCGTAAGGATACAAGCAACAAGTTATAAGTGGGAGGAGATGGGTGATAGGAACCCTGAGAAAAACTAATAGTAATAGTAATGCAGCCTTAGTGAATAGTTTGACAGTGGTGAGGGAATTATTTGTTTAGCAGAGTGATGGCGTTCAGGGAAAAACTGTCCTTGTGTCTAGTTGTCTTGGTGTGCAGTGCTCTATAGCGTCGTTTTGAGGGTAGGAGTTGAAATAATTTATGTCCAGGATGCGAGGGGTCCGTAAATATTTTCACAGCCCTCTTTTTGACTCGTGCAGTATACAGGTCCTCAATGGAAGGCAGGTTGGTAGCAATTGTTTTTTCTGCATTATCCTCTGAAGTCTGTTTCTGTCTTGTTGGGTTGCAGAACCGAACCAGACAGTTATAGAGGTGCAGATGACAAACTCAATAATTCCTCTGTAGAACTGTATCAGCAAGGGGTCTTGGAGGTCTTCTAGTCCAACCCCTTGCTCAAGCAGGAAATCCTATACAAGTAGTCCTCAACATACAACCACAACTGAGTCCAGAATTTATTTTGTTTAAGGGAGTTTTGCCCCAGTTACGACTTTTCTTGCCACCGTTCTTAAGTGAAGCACTGCAGTTGTTAAGTGAGCAACCCGGTCGTTAAGTGAATCTGGCTTCCCCATTGACTTTGCTTGTCAAGAAGATTGCAGAAGGGGATCACGTGATTCTGGGACACTGCAACCGTCATAAGTATGAGACAGTTGCTAAGAATCGGAATTTTGATCACACGACCCTGGGGATGCGGCGATGGTTGTTAAGTGTGAAAACCAGTCGTAAGTCACTTTTATCATGGTCATTTCAAACGGTCACTCAATGAACTGTAGTAATTCGAGGACTACCTATACCAGGGGTGGCCAAACTATGGTTCTTTGAGGACCTGTGGACTTCAACTCCCAGAATTCCTGAGCTAGCCATGCATGCATGGCTGGTTCAGGAATTCTGGGAGTTGAAGTCCACAGGTCCTCAAAGAACCATAGTTTGGCCACCCCTGACCTATACAATTCCGGACAAATGGCTATCCATCTTTAAAACTCAAATGAGAATTCACTCATGAACCTTTTGGTGTTTGATTTTTGAGTTAGTTATGTTGTTGTTAGTTGCAAAGTCATGTCCGACCCATCGCGACCCCATGGACAACGTTCCTCCAGGCCTTCCTGTCCTCTACCATCCTCTGGAGTCCATTTAAGCTCACACCGACTGTTTCAGTGACTCCATCCAGCCACCTCATTCTCTGCCGTCCCCTTCTTCTTTTGCCCTCAATCTTTCCCAGCATTAGGCTCTTCTCCAGTGAGTCCTTCCTTCTCATTTGGTGGCCAAAGTATTTTGACTTTCATCTTCAGGATCTGGCCTTCTAAAGAGCAGTCAGGGTTGATCTCCTCTAGGACTGACCGGTTGGATCGCCCTGCAGTCCAAGGGACTCGCAGGAGTCTTCTCCAGCACCATAGTTCAAAGGCCTCCATTCTTTGGCCCGCGGCCTTCCTTATGGTCCAACTTTCACAGCCATCCATTGCAACTGGGGAAACCATAGCCTTGACTATACACACTTTTGTTGGCAGGGTGATGTCTCTGCTTTTTAGTATGCTGTCTAGATTTGTCATAGCTTATATGTTATATATCTACTTAGATATTAGTTAGTTACCATCTACTTAATTGTCATCTCATCCAACCTTCAACTAGTTGGTTAACCAGGAGGTCATAGGCTAGACGCAGGGGTCTCCAACCTTGGCAACTTTAAGCCTGGTGGACTTCAACTCCCAGAATTCCCCAGCCAGCAAAGCTGGCTGGGGAATTCTGGGAGTTAAAGTCCTCCAGGCTTAAAGTTGCCAAGGTTGGAGACCACTGGACTAGAGCACTTTGTCAAATGCATTGCTGAAGTTAAGGTATATTATGTTTACTGCATTCCCATAGTCTATTAAATCATCTCGCACTACTGTTACACCAGGGGGCATCAAACTCAATTTCATTGAGGGCCACATCAGGGCTGTGTTTGACCTTGGGGGGGGGGCTGGCATGGGGGGCTGGTGGGGCATGGCCAACTGGGTGGGCATGGTCAACTGGGGGGCATGGCCAGCTTGACGCCACTCCCCAAATTGCTGGCATGTTTCCTCTTCGCACTGGGTAGACCAGAACGGGCCCGTAGGCCGGATTCAACCACATCGCGAGCCGGATTTGGCCCGCGGGCCTTGAGGTTGACACCGCTGTGTTACACACTCTACAATAAAATTACAAACCGGTAGTCCTCGACTTGCAACAGTTCATTTAGTGACCGCTCAAAGTTACAGCGGCACTGAAAAAAGTGACTTAGGACCATATTTCATACTTATGACCGTTGCAGCATCTCTGTAGTCATGTGATTTACATTCAGATGCTGGTTTATATTTATGCTGGTTGCAGTGTCTCCGGATCATGTGATCCCCTTTTGCGACCTTCTGACCAGCAAAGTGGGGTAATGGGGAAGCCGGATTCACTTAACGACCGTATGACTAATTTAACAACTGCAATGATTCACTTAACAAATGGCTTTTGGGCCAGTCCTTCTCTCAGATACAGAAGGATCTTGACAGACTTGAACATTGGATGCTATCTAACAAAATGAAATTCAATGGTGAAAAAAGTATGGTTCTACATTTAGGCAAGAAAAACAAAATGCACAGGTACAGTATATGTGGTACCTTGCTCAACAGTAGTAACTGTGAGAGGGATCTTGGAGTCCTTGTGGACAACCATCTAAATATGAGCCAGCCGTGTGCAGCAGCTGCCAAAAAAGCCAACACAGTTCTAGGCTGCATAAACAGAGGGACAGAATCGAGATCACGTGAAGTTTTAATACCACTTTATAATGCCTTGGTAAGGCCACACTTGGAATACTGCATCCAGTTTTGGTCGCCACGATGCAAAAAGGATGTTGAGACTCTAGAAAGAGTGCAGAGAAGAGCAACAAAGAGGATTAGGGGACTGGAGGCTAAAACATATGAAGAACGGTTGCAGGAACTGGGTATGTCTAGTTTGATGAAAAGAAGGATAAGGGGAGACATGATAGCAGTGTTCCAATATCTCAGGGGCTGCCACAAAGAAGAGGTAGTCAAACTATTCTTCAAAGCACCTGGGGGTAGAACAAGAAGCAATGGATGGAAACTAATCAAGGAGAGAAGCAAACTAGATTTAAGGAGAAATTTCCTGACAGTTAGAACAATTAACCAGTGGAACAGCTTGCCTCCAGAAGTTGTGAATGCTCCAACACTGGAAGTTTTTAAGAAGAGATTTGACAACCATTTGTCTGAAGTGGTGTAGGGTTTCCTACCTAAGCAGGGGGTTGGACTAGAAGACCTCCAAGGTCCCTTCCAACTTTGTTATTCTATATCCTGTTCCCAGAGCCTTCTCAAGGTGCAGTTTTCGAAGAAATCACCTGTTCTGCTTAGGTGAGCCACCCACTCAAACATCCTTGGAAGGCGCAGAACAATTTGAGTTAGGGTCGACGGTCCCTCAGGGACATCAAAATGCTAATTCTGCTGCAGTCCATTAATTCTGCTGATGAGGTCACAGACCATGAATCCCTGAGGGCTCCCTGGATCACCTTCCACTCATTCTTGGCCCGATGAGTCAAAGAAGGGCATTGGGTCACCAGCCAATGAAAAAAGAGCATGGATGATAATCTATGCACCTCGAGAACGGGAAGTGGCGATACACGTCATCGCGTCCTGCCGATATCAGACGGATCTCATATGTTCTTTTAAAAAAATGAAAGGTGATTATGGGGTCTTCTCACCCCCTGTGTGAATTCCAGAGTTATTCTTCATAAGTTACGAGTTTGTTTATTGGGAGCATGGAACTTTCCAGAATTGGTTTTTGTGGGGGAGCACGGGAACCTGTTTAGAAGACTGTGTGACGAGTGGATTGGGGTAGGGGAAATGTCCCTTTAAATTCATGGCTACGACATATAATCTCACCACACTACAAAAAAGACATTGAAACCCTAGAGAAAGTGCAGAAGAGAGCAACCAGGATGATAAAGGGTCTGGAAAATAAAACATACAAAGAGCGGTTGCAGGAACTGAGCTTGGCCAGTCTGGCGAAGTGAAGGACCAGGGGTGACATGATAGCAGTGTTCCAATACTTGAGGGGATGCCACAGAGAGGAGGGGGTCAGGCTGTTCTCTATGGCACCAGAAAGCCAAACAAGGAATAATGGGTGGAAGCTGACCAAGGAGAGATTCAACCTGGAAGTGAGGAGAAACTTTCTGACGGTGAGAGCGATCAACCAGTGGAACAGCTTGCCAGCGGAGGTTGTGAGAGCCCCAACACTTGCGACCTTCAAGGGGAGACTGGACGGCCATCTGTCTCAAAGGGTGTAGGAACTCCTGCTTGAGCAGGGGGTTGGACTAGATGACCTACAAGGTCCCTTCCAACTCTAATAATAAATCTAAAAAAATCCTTAATTTATAACCATTTGTTTACTGGCTGTTCAAAATCACAGTTAGAACAGCACTGAAAAAAGGGATTTATGTCTGTTTTTCACACTTACGACCGTTGAAGCATTCCCTCACAAGATCAAAATTCAGAACGCTTGGCAACTGACTCATATTTATGACGGTCGCAGTGTCCCGGGGTCACGTGATCCCCTTTTGCGACCTTCCGAACAGCAAAGTCAAGGGGGAAGCCGGATTCACTTAACAACCGTGTTGCTTAACAACTGCGGTGACTCACTTAACAACTCTAGCCAGAAACGTCGTAAAAGGTCGCAAAACTCATGTAACTAATTTATTTATTATTTGCATTTATATGCCGCTCAACTCCGCAGGGACTCTGAGAGGCTAACAACAATACAAACAACATTAATATAAAAAGCATTTAAAAACAGAATTAAAACAGTATAACAATTTAAAAAAACAACCACTCAATCAACCAATCATTTCATTTCATGGGCCAACATCAATAAATCATTCATTGGCCCCAGGCGTGCCGAAAAAGCCAGGTCTTCACGACTTTTCTGGAGGCCAATAAGGTGGGAACCGTCCGGATCTTGGGGGGGTAGTTGATTCCAGGGGGTAGGAGCCGCCACAGAGAAGGCCCTCGTTTGCGGGCCCACCAGCCGGCATTGTTTAGCTGACGGGACCTGGAGCAGGCCAGCTCTATGTGATCTAACCGGTTGCAGGGAGACATGTGGTAGCAGGCGGTCGCGAAGATACTCTGGCCCTAAACCAGGGGCGGGTTCCTAATTTTTTTACTACCACTCTGTGGGCGTGGGTTATTTTGTGGGTGTGGCTTGCCAGCCATGTGACCGGGTGGGCATGGGCCTCGGGAGCTTGGCAGTGGCTGGAGAAATGGGGGGGCATTGCCCACCCGCAACGCAGCCCCCCGCAATGGGAGCAGCAAGACCGTGGCAGATGTTCTTCTAGGAGGCTCCGTCCGGCTTGAATGCTTCTCCCCATTCGATGATCCTAGGCTCCTGCCGCCCGTTCCCCCTCCCCTCAGCCGCTCGAGAAGCCTCAAACGTGCGAAAATGCCTAGGATCATCACCGCGTGTTCGTGGCTTCTCGGACTGCTGAAGGGAGGGGAATGGGGATAGCTCCTGCCGCCCATTCATTCAGCGTCTCACACGCTCCCTCAACCATCCTCCCCTGCTTGGACTCACTGTGGGGTAGGAAGGCAGCGCATGCGCAGTGCCGGAAGCTTGGCTTCTGGGCATGCGCAGAAGAAAATGTTTTAAAAAAATTAAAATTGTTTTTTTTAAAAAATGGCGGCGCCCAGGCACCGGCAACCGACCACACTGGTACTGTGATGTCACCAGCGGGCTGCTACCGGTGCTATTGAGTGGACCGCACCAGTAGGAACCCACCACTGCCCTAAACCATATAGCTTTAAAGGTAATCACCAACACCTTGAATTGCATCCGGAGACTAATGGGCAACCAATGCAGCTCACGCAAGATGGCGGTAGTGTGGGTGTATCTAGGTACAACCACAACAGCACATGCAGCTGCATTTTGCACCAACTGGAGTCTCACTTAGCAGCAGATACTTTTGGGCTCAATTTGAGCGTGGCAAGCATCCCATATGCTCATACAGTGTGATCAATGGGGCCAATTAAAGATCGAACAAAATGCATTCACACAACATGCCAAACTCGATTAGGGCCAACGTTGGTATAATGGGTGTGTATTTGTGCACCCAAATAATGTGTGTGCTAGGTAGACCCAACCGCTTGGCTGGTTTATCATTCAATCAACTACATGAACTCAAGACGGAGGATTTATAAACATATTGCGTGAAAACGGCCGTTGTTAGCTGAGACGTGAACTGTTAGTGATGGGTGCAGAAAGTAGGGGAACAAAGAATATACAAAATCAAAGTTATTTTATTGGAGATGAATCTTCAAGGAAAGCCATCCCCCTCTTAGGGACAAATCAGAGGTTCTTACATGCTTAATGATCTAAATATTTGACTTATTAAATAGTTGGCTTGTTTTTAAAGTGTTTATTTCCATGCATGTTGTGCTGTTTTACGATTAGCTCTATTGTGGGGTCCTTGGTGCTCTCTGAGTTAGTGGTTTTCTTGCAGATGTTTCCTCACCAAACCAGTTAACATTATCAGTGCAAACCCCTCCCCCTTCTAGCACTGATGATGTTACCTATTTGGGTCATGAAATGTCTACAAAAAAACCACCAAGCTCAGAGAACACCAAGGACCCCAAAGTCCTCCTACCTCCTCCTCCTCCTCCTCTCCACAAACCCCTGTCCCTTTTAGCACTGATGATATTCCCTAGTTGGGCTATGAAACGTCTGCAAGAAAACAACCAAGCTCAGAGAGCACCAAGGTCCCCACAGTCATCCTCCTCCTCCTTTCCCCTCCTCCTCCTCCTCCTCTTCTTCCTCCACCTCCTCCTCTCCACAAACCCCACTTCCTTCTAGCACTGATGATGTTACCTAGTTGGGCCATGAAACGTCTGCAAGAAAACAACCAAGCTCAGAGAGCACCAAGGTCCCCAAGTCATCCTCCTCCTCCTTTCCCCTCCTCCTCCTCCTCCTCTTCTTCCTTCTCCTCCTCCACCTCCTCCTCTCCACAAACCCCACTTCCTTCTAGCACTGATGATATTCCCTAGTTGGGCCATGAAACGTCTGCAAGAAAACAACCAAGCTCAGAGAGCACCAAGGACCCCACAGTCTTAGTCTTCCTCCCCCTCCTCCTCCTTCTCCTCCTCCTCTTCCTCTTCCTCCTCCTCCTCCAACCTCCCTCCCTTCTAGCATTGATGATTGCCCATGCTGGCTGGGGAGTTCTAGGAGTTGAAGTCCACCTCTCTTAAACTGCCCTAGGTTGAAAAACACTGCTCAAAATGGAATATATTTTATTTATTATTATTTTTAAATATACTCATTAAAAATAAAGTTGACGATGATAGTTTTGGGGAGAAATAATTGCTAAGATGCCAAATTTTATTACCTATGGATCAGTGAGAATTATGAAAACCAACACTTCCGTCTTGGAAATTTTAGCTTCGCCTTAGCAAATTTTTGATAGAAAGTGGCTTCAATTGAGAATCATTGGCCTAGATTTCTCAGTGAATTTTTGTTTTATTAATTTCTATTAATTTGCTGCCTATCTCGCGACAAGGAATCGTTGTCAATATCTGGAAGAAGAACCAGAAAACCTTCTTCGTTCTCCAAGGTGACCCTTCTACCGAAGGGTTTGACCTTCGGCCATTTGTTTTCCTGATTTGGCCAAACTGATTGAAGAGTTAATAGGTGACCAGCATGTTACATAACCTGGTTTTGGAGGAGAACTTTTCCTCCAAACGCTTTCCAAATTAATGATCTGAATCTTCTGCGTCGCGTCACAGCGTTGGCCAAACCGATGATCCGTTCAGTTGGACACTAATCGCCCGAGGGGCTGAAATATTTTCATTTGGGGGAAAAAAATGATCGTTGCACAAGAGGACGCAAGTCCTTTAATAGCCCCCGGGCCAGATGTCAAAGAATTGAGCCCGTCATGCATGATTTCCCCCCACCCTTCAAATTAGGCTTGTGGTTATTTCCAAATTTGTTTGTGGATTCTCAGGTACCAATTCTGTAGGACTCCGGGCCCACCATTCATTCTATAATTCTCCTCTTTTTTTGTCCTCCAAACCAGAGCCAAGTCTGCTTACTTTACAATCTGCAGAAATTCCAGCCCTTTCCAGGAATTACAGAATAACAGAGTTGGAAGGGACCTCGGAGGTCTTCTAGTCCAACCCCCTGCACGAGCAGGAGACCATATACCATTTCAGACAAATGGCTGTCAAATCTCTTCTTAAAAACTTCCAGTGTTGGAGCATTCACAACTTCTGGAGGCAAGCTGTTCCACGGATTAATTGTTCTAACTGTCAGGAAATTTCCCCTTAGTTCTAAGTTGCTTCTCTCCTTGTTTAGTTCCCACCCATTGCTTCTTGTTCTACCCTCAGGTGCTTTGGAGAATAGTTTGACTCCCTCTTCTTTGTGGCAGCCCCTGAGATATTGGAAGACCGCTATCATGTCACCCCTGGTCCTTCCAGATACGCTACATTCATGGTGTGAAAAACAGACATAAATCCCTTTTTTCAGAACTTCAAACGGTCACTAAACGGAACGGTTGTAAGTCGAGGAATATCTGTATTGCCTTTTCCAAAATGGATTAGACCAGGTGAATTTAGTTGCTGGAGTAAAAAACAATTTGTTTTGCCTTGTTTTTTTTAAAGTTTTTTTTTATTTATAGTACAATTAAAAACAAACATACAGAAAAGACAAAGAAAACAACACATGGACATGACGTAACATCCCAGTTTACATATTTTCCTCAAGTTATTTTTCTTCCTAAATATAATTCTTTATCACTACATAAATATATCTCTATTTTATATACAATACTAAATCCATTTTCCTTATTTACTGGTGTAAACATATATACATCTTCAACTTATTGCTAAAACCTAATCCCAATGTTCCTCTTTGATTCCCACCAATAATATAATTTACCTCAGATTTCAAAGTATTCTGATTCCTTTTTATCTTTTAGTTTTATCTTTTTATCTTTTAGAGCTGAAGTGGTGCAGTGGTTAAATGCTGCGACTGCAGGCTGACTGCTAGTTCAGCAGTTCAGCTGTTCAAATCTCACCGGCTCAAAGTTGACTCAGCCTTCCATCCTTCCGAGGTCGGTAAAATGAGGACCCAGATTGTTGGGGCCAATATGCTGAACTCTGTAAACCGCTTAGAGAGGGCTGTAAAGCACTATGAAGCGGTATATAAGTGCTATTGCTATTCCATCACGAGTCTGTCCATTTCCTCACAAGACAATATCTTATACAGTATCTCTTCCTCTGTGGGGATTTCTATGTTTTTCCATTTTTGTGCAAAGATCAATCTAGCAGCAGTCGTCAAAATCTGTAACATTAAATATATTGTTCCCTTTTTGTATTTATCTATAGTAATACCCAATAAGAAGAGTTCCGGTTTTAATTCTATCTTTAACATTAATATTTCCTCTAACCATTTGTTTTGCCTTGTTATCTGACTTTTTTTTGCAATCAAAGCTATAGTTGCTAGTCAGTTACTTAAGCTCAACACAAGGGTGTAACTACAACTACAATGGCATTATTTCCAACCCTTTTGAGGCAGGAAATGCACACAGGTTGCATTCACACTAAATTCCTGAGCTGGTTACAACATTCGGCTATTTATTTATTCAGCATATTAAGCTGTAATCTTACCAGACCGGCTGGATTTTCTGTCCAAGTTGCTCAGCCAATAAAAGGAATTAAGAACGAGAGAACCTAACCTCGCTTAGCAAGTTACGCAGAAACAGTCTGAAGGGCTGAGGGTTGTGTGAACACAGCCAACCTGTTGATTTTGTACGTTTCGCACCGTAGGGGAGAATTTGACACATGGGTTTTCACAAAATTTGAACAGAGCCTTCGCGGAGTCTTGGAATCGGCCGGCACGAAAAATAAGATTGGAAAAAAAAAGCTGTAATCTGTGATTATGTATGTTATTACGGTGCATTGATCCAGAAAAGGCACAAATTTATAGCTTTCTGATCGCTTTCTTTTCCAACTTCTTTGCTAGCCAATCCAGTTCAGGCTGAAGCTGCCAACAGGAAATTTTGCCTGCAGTTCGTCATTGAGCTGGAAGGGAGAAAAGAAGGAAGACCAACGTGATATTTTTATGTGAGATTGAACTACCTTTCCGTGATGCTCAAATGGCTAAACTGTATGAAGAACGGTTGCAGGAACTGAGCATGGCTGGTCAAGTGAAGAGAAGGATCAGGGGAGACATGATAGCATCTTCCAATATTTGAGGGGCTGCCACAGAGAGGAGGGGGTCAAGCTATTTTCCGAAGCACCTGAAGGCCAGACAAGGAACAATGGATGGAAACTGATCAAGGAGAGATTCAACCTGGAAATAAGGAGGAATTTCCTGACAGTGAGAACAATCAACCGATGGAACAGAAGTTGCCTTCGGAAGTTGTGGGAGCTTCATCCCTGGAGGCTTTCAAGAAGAGACTGGACAGGCCATCTGTCAGAAATGGTGTAGGGTCTCCTGCTTGAGCGGGGGGTTGGACTAGATGACCTATAAGGTCCCTTCCAACTCTGTTAATCTGTATCTGTATCTATTATCTAAAGCACCTAAAGGCCAGACAAGGAATAATGGGTGGAAACTAATCCAGAAGAGAAGCAACCTGGAACTAAGGAGCAATTTCCTGAGAACAATTAACCAGTGGAACAGCTTGCCATCGGAAATTGTGAGTGCTCCATCATTGGAGGTGTTCTTGCTTTTACAGGCAGTCCTCAACTGAGCCCAAAATTTTTATTGTTTGTTAAGTATTAAGTGGCCCATTTTACGACCTTTCTTGCCCCGGTTGTTAAGTGAATCACTGCAGTGGATAAGTTAGTCACCCGGTTGTTAAGTGAATCTGGCTCCCCATTGACTTTGCTTGTCCGAAGGTCGCAAAAGGGGATCACGTGACCCCAGGACGCTGCAACCGTCATAAATACGAGCCAGTTGCCAAGCTTCTGAATTTTGATCACGTGCTCAAGGGGGATGCTGCATTTTTCGTGTGAAAAATGATCATAAGTCCATTTTGTCAGGGCCGTCGTAACTTTGAATGGTCACTAAATGAACTGTTGTAAGTGAAAGCCTACATTATAGGGAAGGTTTGCTTCGGAGAGTGACAGAGGTGATAATTAATCTCACAAAGGAGAAATAGATCTTTTCCCGGACATCAGACATTAGAAAAGAAACCGCAGTTTAAAAGTCTAAGTAAAAATGTTTATTTCAGTACAAAAACAATAAATCCTCATTGTCTACATGCCTGATATAAAAGTAGGTCTTCCTTGAATGGAAGCCAGGAACAGAAGGACAGATCGGAGAAAGGAATGCGCACATGCGTACAAGAACATATCAATCACGTGCTCAGGAATAAACCATTATAATGAATAGGGATGCAGCTCCCTGCATATACATGTAACAGGCAATAAAAATCACTGTGTGACAGACAGAAATCCTGCTGGAATGCAATTATACTTTTGAGGGGGACTAATGCAAACAGCAACGTCTTATTATGTTGGGGAGGGAAATGAGCCGAGGTGGCGCAGCAGTTAGTGCAGTACTGCAGGCCACTTTAGCTGAATGTGATCAGCAGTTCAGCTGTTCAAATCTCACCGGCTCAAGGTTGACTCAGCCTTCCATCCTTCCGAGGTAGGTAAAATGAGGACCCAGATTATTGGGGGCAATGTAAATATACATTGCTTAATGGTGTAAACCGCTTAGAGAGTGCTTGCACTGTGAGGCGGTATATAAATATCACTAATAAATAAATAAACCAATCCTCTCTCAGCCCCTTCCCGATGTTTTGTCCCAAAGAAAGATCTATTTTTCTTTTATTTTTCTTTCTTTCTTTCAGGAGGCAACTGGACTTTCTTGTTTTTTCCTTGAAGACGTTTCCCTTCTCCTCCAAGAAGCTTCTTCAGCTCTGACTGGATGGTGGGGAATGGAAAGGATTTATATTCCTTGCAGACAGCTGGTCATTTGCATCCTTTTTAGAGGGTCACTGAGGCAACTTGGAGGTTTATCTGTGCCCTCAGGGTCACCTGTGCAAAGCGTTCCTGTAGTCTGCAAAAAAAAATCTTTTTTCTTTTTTTTTACTCTGGAAATTTTTCTCTGAAAAATGCTTCAACGACTCTCTAAAAGGATGTAAATGACTGGCTGTTTGCAAGGAATATCAATCCTTCCCTTCCCCACCATCCAAGTCAGAGCTGAAGAAGCTCCTCGGATGAGAAGCGAAACGTCTTCAAAGAAAAACAAAGAAAGTCCAGTTGCCTCCTGAAAAAAGCACCTTTAGGACAACCGTGACTGAGAATCTCTACAGACTTTTTTCCAGGTGCGTTGTGAAGACTTACCCACTTTTGCACCTCATGAATGACGGAAGGATCCGTGATGTTTAACTGATTGCTGAATCTCACCGACAGAATGAAGCGAGTCCTGGCTGCAGGGAGAAAACACAGAACAATAATAATAATTCAGGTAGTTCTAAACTTACAACCGTTTGTTTAGTGACCAGACTTACAACATCACTGAAAAAAAGTAACTCACAACTGTTTTTTTACGCTTATGACCGTCGTAATATCCCCACGGTCACCCGATCAACATTCGTCCACTTGGCAACTGGTTCATATTTACGACGGTGGCAGCGTCCCGGGGTCATGTGATCCCCTTTTGTGACCTTCTGAAGAGCAAAGTCAAGGGGCAAACTGGATTCACTTAACGACCGGGTTGCTAGTTTAACGGCTGCGCTGATTCGCTTAACGAAGGTGGCAAGAAAAGTTGTAAAATGGGTGCAAAACCCACTTAACAAATTTCTCGCTTAACGACATAAATTTTGGGCTCAGCTTAAAACCCGCAGTGATTCACTTAATCACCAAGGTGATTCATTTAATAACTGCAGTGAGAAAGGTCGTTATAGGTGGTACCTGGCTCAATAGTAGTAACTGTGAGAGGGATCTTGGAGTCCTAGTGGACAACCATTTAAACATGAGCCAGCAGTGTGCTGCAGCGGCCAAAAAAGCCAACACAGTTCTAGGCTGCATTAACAGAGGGATAGAATCAAGATCACGTGAAGTGTTAATACCACTTTATAATGCCTTGGTAAGGCCACACTTGGAGTACTGCGACCTTCTGACTAGCAAAGTCAATGGGGAAGCCAGATTCACTTAACAATGGTGTCACTAACTTAGCAAACACAGTCCCAAAGGTGCTTTTTCAGGTGGCAACTGGACTTTCTTGGTTTTTCTTTTGAAGACGTTTCGCTTCTCATCCCAGAAGCTTCTTCGGCTCTGACTGGATGGTGGGGAATGGAAGGATTTATATTCCTTGCAGACAGCTGGTCATTTGCATCCTTTTTAGAGAGTCATTGAGACCACTTGGAGGTTTTTCTGTGTCCTCAGGGTCACCTGAGTGGTGCAAATGGTTCCTGTAGTCTGCAATTTTCCCTCTGGGAATCCATTCCTACTCCCACACCATTCAAAGGGTGTTCATCCCAAATTGTACAGCTAAAAAGTCTGTAGGTAGAAAGTAGGAAACTGGACTTTCTTGTTTTTTATTTGAATTCTCTGAAAAATTGCAGACTACAGGAATCCTTTGCACCTCTCAGGTGACCCTGAGGACACAGATAAACCTCCAAGTGGCCTCAATGATTCTCTCAAAGGATGCAAATGACCAGCTGTCTGCAAGGAATATAAATCCTTCCCTTCCCCACCATCCGGTCAGAGCTGAAGAAGCTTCTTGGATGGGAAGCGAAACATCTTCAAAAGAAAAAACAAGAAAGTCCAGTTGCCTCTTGAAAAAAAAAGCACCTTTGGGACAACCATGACCTGAATGACGGAGAATCTCTACAGACTTTTAGCAACCATATTTATTTATTATTTATTTATTTGGGAATTCTGCTATGCTGCCCTACTCCCTATGGACTCAGGGCGGCGTACAGCATTTTAAGAACACCAAACAATAAAATCATTAAAAACAATTTTAAAAAGTTAAAAGAAACATACAACACCATGCATATAAGAGCCGAGGTGGCACAGTGGTTAAAGTGCAGCACTGCAGTTCAGCAGTTCAGCTGTTCAAATCTCACCGGCTCAAGGTTGACTCAGCCTTCCATCCTTTCGAGGTGGGTAAAATGAGGACCCAGATTGTTGGGGGCAAGAGGCTGAACTCTGTAAACCGCTTAGAGAGGGCTGTAAAGCACTAGGAAGTGGTATGTAAGTCTAAGTGCTAAGTGCTATTGCTATACATGGGGGAGACTTCAGATGTAAAGTTGCCTCAAAATCACCCCGCCTGCAGGAAGAGTCATGTCTTAATGGCTTTTCGGAAGGCCAGCAAGGTGGGGATGATTCGGATCTCTGGGGGAAGTTGGTTCCAGAGAGCAGGGGCCCCTCAGAGAAGGCCCTCCCCCTAGGCCCCGCCAGTCAGCATTGTTTGGCTGATGGGACCCGGAGGAGACCAACTCCTAACCAGTCGAAGGAAAGTATGAGGTAGGATGTGGTCCCAGAGGTAACCTGGTCCTAAGCCATGTAGGGTTTTAAAGATGATGATCAACACCTTGAATTGTACCCGGAGACCAATGGGCAGCCAATGCAACTGACGGATTATAGGTGTTACGTGAGTGAATCTTGACCAAAGTGACCAGATTTTTTTATTTGTAAGCGGGACGGGGGGGCCGCCTGGGCGCCGCCATTTGTTTTGCCCTCTGCGCATGCACAGAACGCTGCACATGCGCAGAGGGCAAAACAGCAAATGTCGGCGTCCAGGTGAGGTGGGGAGGGAAGGGGGGGAGGCGGGAGGGCGCTTGGATGCCTGGAGCTCACGACAGGTAAGCTACCGGCTGCCTCCTTTCCCCGTCTCCCGCCTCCCGTTCGTTGCTTGCCAGCCCGGCCGAAGGGGAGGCGGGAGGCGAGGAAAGGCCTCCCGAAAGGGAGGCGGGCTCCCGAAGGGCTGCCGCCTTTCCTCGCCTCCCGCCTCCCCTTCGGCCGGGCTGGCAAGCAACGAACGGGAGGCGGGAGACGGGGAAAGGAGGCAGCCGGCAGCTTACCTGCTCCAAGCATCCAAGAGCCGCGGTCTCCCGGTTGCCCGCCCGGCCCCAGGGCAACGGCGGCAGCGAGGCGACGGGGGGAAGAAAGGGGAGGGGGATGAGGAAGGGCTGTTTGCGCCGCTCGTAAGCTCAAAGCGGCGACGGCTCCTCTTCCCTCACCCCTTCCAACAGCAGCGGCGCCTCCGAGGGCGGGGCTAGGGATGGGGCGGGGGAAGGAGAGGAGGAGCAGCCTCCCTTCCCCCTCCCCCCAGCTTCCAGCCGCCGCCGGAGGAGTCAACAACGCGGGACGCCCGCCCGCCGCCAACGCCGCCCACGGCCGGCCCGAGCTGAGAGGCCTGCTGCCTTTCAGGCCGATTTTTTGAAAGAATGCCCTAGTCGTGCATTCTTTCAAAAAATCGGGACTTTTTAGAGGACGGGCGGGACGCGGGACAAATCATGAAAAAGCGGGTCTGTCCCGCCAAAATCGGGATGTCTGGTCACCTTAATCTTGACACACCCACCACAGCATGCGCAGCCGCATTTTTCACCAGTTGCAGTCTCCGAATACTCTTCAAGGGTAGCCCCATGTAGAGCGCATTACAGTAGTCCAATCGGGAGGTGACAAGGGCATGAGTGACCGTGAGTAGAGCCTCCTTCTCCAAGTATGGTTGCAATTGGTGCACCAGGCAAACCTGTGCAAAGCCCCCCCCCTAGCCACAGCTGTAAGATGTTGGTCTAATTTTAGCTGTGGATCTAGGAGGACTCCCAAATTGCGAACCCATTCCAAGGTGATTCACTTAACAATCAAGATAACTGCAGCAAGAAAGATTGTAGAAGGGGTCAAAAGTCACTTCACTTCGACTTAGAATAACTTTATTGTCCTTTTGAATGTAAACTGATCGGCATACATTAAAATGAAATTTTGTTGCGTCCAGCTCTCAAAGGGCCATCTCCAATATACACTACATAACCATGACAAAATAAATAAATATACAAAATTATGCAGATACCCACATATATTATATGACACAGAGAAACAACAACGACTAGTTCGACATTCTAACAACAACTGTCTTGCTTAGCAGGAGAAATTTCGGGCACAATTGAGGCTGCAAATCAAGAACTACCCGAATTAGACTCCTTAATTCTACACCCTGTTTCAATCCCTTTGTACAGATTGTTAGGAAGGAATAGGTGCGTAGATGTTTTTCTGCACACACCTGGACTGATAATACAACCCCAGGTTGAGGATTTAATCTGCTCCTAATCTGGAGCTGAACTGAACCAGCAGCTGACGGGGAATTTTGAGGGCTTTTAGGAGCCTCGGACTTCTTTTGAATTCAGACGGGGGGGGGGGGGCGGGGGGAAACTTACCTGGAGTTTCAGGGAGACTCGCTGAAGCTGAAGGAGATGTGGGGGTGGAAGAAAGGACTTTCAAGGGGGTTGCAGGACTTTCACTTGTGGGATTTGTGGAGGGGGACGGAGAAGATAGTCCCAGGCTGGTCCTTCCTGAGTTAGAAGGCAGAAGACCGGTGGACGTAACTTTCGGGGTACTTTTGTCTTGAATAACTGAAGAGGAAGTTGAGGAGGGAGAGCTTCCCGGCCACCAGCTGGTGATCTCAGCCTCAGAATTCGTGGTAACTTCCGAAGAGCCGGTTGTTGTGTTTCCAACTCCAGAACTGGCACTCAGCAGTGTGGAGGTTGCTACTGTTGGGGTAGGAAGGGGAACCGACAAGGGGGAAGTTTTCACTGTCTCGGTTGTCAAAGGAGGAGAACTAAGATGTTTCTTGCTTGTAGATTCTTCTTGTGTCGTGATGGAGAGGATGGTCGACGGGCCTTCAGACGTCCTCTTGTCCTGGGGAGTTGGAGAACGAAGGCTGGAGTTCATTTCCTGTGTGGTGGAGTTGATGACAAGCATGGTTGGCTCTGCTGGGTGAGTGGTCCCTTCTTTTGAAGGACGCTCAAAAGCAGTGCTGGTGATGGAGGTCATTTCAAGGGATGAAGAAGTTGGAGAGTCACTCTGGGTGCCAGCCGGAGTGGACACTTCAGGTGAGGAAGAGGAGGGCACTGTTGTAGCTACTCCAGGGAGTCTTGTTTCTCCAACGGTGCTCCATGGACTGGTTGTTTTAGAGAGGAGAGCCACGGAAGAGGTCCCATTGGTCTCTGCTGCTGGTGTGGTAGTTTCTGTGCCACTAGTGGTGTCAGCCACAGATGCAAAAGAACTTGGCTCTGACGTTCTGGGAGGAGACGTTGTGGGCTCGGTTGTGGCTCCGCCTGAAAAGAAAAGAGACGGGTCACTTTTTGTGTTGACCAACACTCTTGTTGACCAACTCTTGTGTTGACCAATAATTAATAAGTGGAACGACCTGCCTTCAGAAGTTGTGGGTGCTCCATCCCTGGAAGCTTTTAAGAAGAGAGTGGACAGCCATTTGTCCAGAATTGTAGAAATAGTATAGGTTTCCTGCGAGAGCAGGGGGTTGGACTAGATGACCTCCAAGGTCCCTTCCAACTCTGTTACAAGTCTTTGGTGGAATTATAGACATTATTTATTTATTTATTTATTTATTTATTATGGTGTTCTTATATGCCACCCAACTCCCGAAGGACTCAGGGCGGCGTATAAGGGTGGTGAGCTATTGATTCATTCTTAGTTTATTCTATTTTACACATTTATGCATTCAATTATTGTATTTTATCCCATAATTGTTGTCCTTTACCCTTTTCTTATTTTAAACTGTTTTTATCGGATTTTACTGGTAATACGTGTTTGAATCTTGTATTTCGATATGGCCTATAGGCTAATCAATAAAGCTAATCTAATCTAATCTGATTCATTTTTTGCCTTTGCATAACCAAGGAGAAAGATTTAAACCCCAGGGAGCTTTAAATTCTCCACTGCAAGTTTTACATACATACATACCAGTAGTGGGTTCTAAAACCCTTTGCTACCGGTTTGTGCGCGTTCTACGCATGGGTAGAAGCGTCCCGGGCAGGTGGGTGGAGTCTCCGGTTCTTAGAACCGGGCTGAACTGGGAGCAACCAGCTGCTGATATATACTATTTAGCATGTTGTATGAATGCAACCTATAAGTCATTGTTTCACAATACAGATAACGCCAAGTTATGTGGACTTCAAATCCCAGAATTCCCCAGACAGACATCTGGGGTTAAAATCTTAACATTGCCATTCTTATTGAATTTTTTGGCTTTTTGCCATTTCCTTGGAAACATTTTCTCATTTCCTATCTAGGTTACGATGTAGGATTTCCTGGTGGTGTCTCATCCATGGACTAACTGGATCCAACCTATTTAGAACACAGAACAATAGGATTGGAAGGGATCTTGGAGGTCTTCTAGTCCCCCTCCTTGATCAAATAAGAGACACTTTAGTTCTTGCTACTCTCTGTTGGATATTTCAGTCCTTCTTTTAATATCATCTTCAATGTGTATAGGTAGGCCTCGACTTACAACGGTTTGTTTAGTGACCATTATAATGGCACAGAAAGTGACTTTTTTTCAGATTTACGAGCACTGCAGCCTCTTACAGTCACGTGATCAAAATTCAGACGTTTGGCAACTGATTCATATTTATGACCATTGCAGTATCAGGGGGGAGGGGCATGGGATCCTCTTTTGCAACCTTCTGACAAGCAAAGTCAAGAGGGAAGCCAGATTCACGTGATCAAAATTCGGATGTTTGGCAACTGACTCATACTTATGAGTTCGATCCCAGGTAGAGGCAGATATTTCTCTCTCTTTGGGCAAGATGAGAATATATCTGCTCGATATAACTCCGCATTGGCGACAGGAAGGGCATCCGGCCAGTAAACATTGCCCAGATTCCACCCCGCAAGGGATTATGGGGTCGTTAAAAGAAGACGATGAGTCAGGGGCGGGTTGCTTACTTACCAGTGCCGGTGTGCTACACGCGCATCTTCACATTTCGGGGGGGGCGCACTCGCTACACGTGTGCACCTCCTTGCACAATTTTGCTTCTGTGCATGCGTGGAAGCAAAATCTCACCGAAATGTCATGAGGGGATGCACGCACGTGTGAGATTTCGGCGAGATTTTGCTTCTGCGCATGCGCGGAAGCAAAATCTTGCTGAAATCTCTCTCGTGTGTGTATCCCCTCATGAGATTTTGGTGAGATTTTGCTTCCGCGCATGCGTAGAAACAAAATCGGCCAAAAATTCACCGAAAAAGATGGCGACGCGCACGACGGACCGGCAGAGAGGGCTCCGGAGCGGTCGCGCGTAAATTGCGCAATCAGCCACTCCCTACCGGAGCTCTGTACCGGACAGCTCCGGCAGGAACCCACCTCTGCGATGAGTGATTTCCTTCACTGAGTGATGTGGTGGCATAGAATAGATTAGAATAGAATAGAATAGAATAGAATAGAATAGAATAGAATAGAATAGAATAGAATAGAATAGAATAGAATAGAATAGGAGAATGGATAGAATAGAATAGAATAGAATAGAATAGAATAGAATAGAATAGAATAGAATAGAATAGACAGAGTTGGAAGGGACCTTGGAGGTCTTCTAATCCAACCCCCTTCTTAGGCAGGAAACCCTACACTACTTCAGACAAATGGTTATCCAACATCTTCTTAAAAACTTCTAGTGTTGGAGCATTCACAACTTCTGGAGGCAAGCTGTTCCACGGATTAATTGTTCTAACTGTCAGGAAATTTCTCCTTAGTTCTAAGTTGCTTCTCTCCTTGTTTAGTTTCCACCCATTGCTTCTTGTCCTACCCTCAGGTGCTTTGGAGAATAGCTTGACTCCCTCTTCTTTGTGGCAACCCCTGAGATATTGGAAGACTGCTATCATGTCACCCCTCGTCCTGCTTTTCATTAGAGGTGGAGCTCTCGCCTCACAATCAGGAGGCTGTGAGTTCGATCCTAGGTTGAGGCAAATATTTCTCTCTCTGGGCATTGAGAATATATCTGCTGGACAAAACTCCACATTGGCAACAGGAAGGGCATCCGGCCATTAAAACACTCTGCTAGTTCCATTCAGTTGCCCAGACTCCACCCCGCAAGGGATTATGGGGTCATTAAAAGATGATGATGAGTGTTGCAAGTTGTCACTACTGTTGCAAGACAGGCCATCAAATGGGGCAAAGGCAAAGCTCACTTGACAAATGACTCGCTTAGCCACATAAATTTGGGGGTTCAACTGTCGACGACTATCTCTGCTTTTATCCTGGATTTGCAGTCTACACACAGGGCAGCTTATAGATGAAGTCAAACTGAAAAGACAAGTTGACAAGTTGATTCCATAGGCAGAGGTCTCCAACCTTGGCAACTTTATGAGGTGTGGACTTCAATTCCCAGAATTCCTCAGCCAGCATGGCTGGCTGAGGAATTCTGGGATTTGAAGTCCACACTGCAACGTTTGCACTTCGATGCAACGTTGCACTTCTGGTGGGCCGCCCATGTAACCAAATAGAAGGAAAGACACCGGACAGTTTTTCCTTCGGGATGAACGGCCCCAAGTTACACTTGGGTAGGTTCTTTTATTAGGTTCAAGCAAAGGAGGGATGGACATAATTACATCAAAACACACATGGTAAACTTTACCCAATAATAATGTTACAGCATGGCAAACTCAACCCCTTTTCAGGGGGGTATGAGTGGGAGACAGGTACAGAGGGGGGGTGATTGATGGATGCTCATTAACTGGTATCTGTCAGGCACAGCTCGCATTCCAATGTCCATTGGAGCTGATAATTTCCAGATACAGAGAGGGCTGTGCTGGCCTCTTTGCACGCTGACAGGATGTGAGGTCTTGAGGAATGTCACGTATCTTTGTGCCAGACCCTAAAACAGTGTTTTAGCTTACAAGCTAACAAGCCAATACTTTTTTCACATGTGAAGCAAAAAAGGGCAAATACAATGCATTTTGTTACAAGGATATATTATACATATAAAACAATATTGCAACACACACCTCATAAAGTTGCCAAGGTTGGAGACCTCTGCTTAGTGGATCTATTTGCAAGTTTCGATTTTGCTTTAATGCAGGTAGTCCTCAATCTACAACAGTTCATTTAGTGACCGTTCAAAGTTACAGCGGCACTGAAAAATCTGACATGACCATTTTTTCACATTTTTGACCTTTGGTGCATCCCCATGGTCACGTGATCAAAATTAAGACGTTTGGCAACTGACTCCTATTTATGACGGTTGCAGTGTCCGCGGGTCACGTGATCCCCTTTTGCGACCTTCTGATGAGCAAAATCAAAGGGGAAGCCAGATTGACTTAACAACCGGGTTACTAATTTATCAACTGCAGTGATTCACTTAACAACTACGGCAAGAAAGGTCGTAAAATGGGGCAAAATTCCCTTAACAAATGTCTCACTTAACAACAGAAATTTGGGGGCTGAATTGTGGTCGTAAGTTGAGGACTACCTGTACAAGTTTAATAATAATAATAATAATAATAATAATTAATAATAATAATAATAATAATAATAATAATAATAATAATAATAATAATAATAATAATAATAATAATAATAATAATAATAATAATAATAATAATAATAATAATAATAATAATAATGAGTTGGAAGGGACCTTGGAGGTCTTCTAGTCCAACCCCCTGCTTATGCAGGAAACCCTACACTACTTCAGACAGATGGTTATCCAACATCTTCTTTAAAATGTCTAGTGTTGGAGCATTCACAACTTCTGGAGGCAAGCTGTTCCACTGATTAATTGTTCTAACTGTCAGGAAATTTCTCCTTAGTTCTAAGTTGCTTCTCTCCTTGTTTAGTTTCCACCCATTGCTTCTTGTTCTACCCTCAGGTGCTTTGGAGAATAGCTTGACTCCCTCTTCTTTGGGGCAACCTCTGAGATATTGGAACACTGCTATCATGTCTCCCTTGGTCCTTCTTTTCATTAAACTAGACATACCCAGTTCCTGCAACCGTTCTTCATATGTTTTAGCCTCCAGTCCCCTAATCATTTTTGTTGCTCTTCTCTGCACTCTTTCTAGAGTCTCGACATCCTTTTTACATCGTGGTGACCAAAACTGAATGCAGTATTCCAAGTGTGGCCTTACCAAGGCATTATAAAGTGGTATTAACACTTCGCGTGATCTTGATTCTATCCTTCTGTTAATGCAGCCTAGAACTGTGTTGGCTTTTTTGGCAGCTGCTGCACACTGCTGGCTCATATTTAAATTGGTTGCCTATTAGTATCCGCAATTTAAGTTGTTGGTTTTGACCTTTAAAGCCCTACATGGCTCAGGGCCAGGTTACCTTCTGGTGGTGTTGCTGTCCATCCCACATTTTTCTACTTTATCTAGTAGTAGGTTATGGTCTACTTTGTCAAATGCCTTACTGAAGTCCAAGTAAACCACATCGACAGCATTCCTCTGGTCCACTAATTTTGTCACTTTATCAAAGAATGCAATAAGATTAGTCTGGCATGATCTGTTTTTGACAAACCCATGTTGGCTTTTGGTTATTACTTTGTTTGCTTCTAGGTGTTTGTTGATTCGTTGCTTGGTTATCTTTTCCAAAATCTTCCCTGGTATTGAGGTCAGGCTGATAGGTCTGTAGTTTCCTGGATCTGTTTTTTTCCCTTTTTTGAAGATAGGAACTACATCAGCTCTTTTCCAGTCCTCTGGCAGTTCCCCGGTGCTCCAGGATCTTTGAAAGATATAGTTCAGTGGTTCTGAGATCTCGTCTGCCAGTTCCTTCAGAACCTTGGGGTGTAATCCATCTGATCTTGGTGGTTTGAACTCGTCTAGGGTAGATAGGTGTTCACTTACCATTTTCTTCCCTATTTTAACTTGTGTTCCTAATATGTTTTTTGTGATGCTGTTTTTGATAGGTTGGACTGTTTTTTCCCTTTGTGTAAAGACAGATGCAAAAAACGTGTTAAGTAGCTCTGCTTTTTCCCTGTTGCTTGTCACCTTCTTGCCACTTTCTCCCTGTAATGGACCAATTGTTTCCTTGACTTTTTTCTTGTTTTTAATATGTTGGAAGAAGCTTTTTTTGTTACTTTTTACTTTTGTCGCAAGCCTTTGTTCATTGTGAGCCTTAGCTTTCCTCACTTCCTCTTTACAGGCTCCTGCTATTTGCTGGTATTCTGCCTTAGTTATTTCCCCTTCTTTCCACTTTTTATACCTGTCCTTTTTGTCTTTCAATTTGTCAGAGAGTTCTTTATGCAGCCATCCTGGTTTCTTTTGAGACCTATTATTTTTCTTCTTCATTGGTATTGTGCTAGTCTGGGCTTTTATAATCTCACTTTTCAAAATTTCCCAAGCTTCTTGAGTTGTTTTCCCCTTGAGGATTCTCATCCATGGAATCTTTCCCAAGTTCTCTCTAAGTTTATTGAAATTAGCCCTCTTAAAGTTTATTATGTTTCAAACAAAATTAAAATGCAAAACAACTTCCAACTTTCCTAAATACAGATACGATGATATAATCAAGTAATTAATGAATTGAAGTTGTGGTTACTCCATCACTAGAGGTTTTTAAGAAGAAATTGGACAGGCATTTGTCTGAATTGGAGTAGAGTTTCCTGCCTGAGCAGTGGGTTGGGCTAGAAGACCTCCATGGCCCCTTCCAGCCATACGACAGAATGATGGAATGAGTCTATTCTCTTACAAATAAACAAAACATAACCACTATCTAACTCTATATATTACAGTATTTCCATGCTCTTAAACAATCAATCATTGGTTCAAAAGGAATTGTCCATCCTTATCAAACAGGATTATAATCTCTGGTTTAAAAACCTAAATAAGATTTTACAATAACCATAATGTTCAATTTCAAAGTCTCCATCCATCCATGTTTCCAAATCTATTTTTTTCTTACTCATTTTTACACTCCTCCATTCTATTGATCCATTATTTTAAAAAATCCGATCTCAAAGACACATCCATCTTTACATTATTCTCTCTCTTCCTTCCTTCCCTCTCTCCCTCCCTCTATCTCTTCCTTTCCCTTTCTCCCTGTCTCCCTCCCTCTCTCTCCCTCCCTCCCCCTATCTTTTCCTTTCCCTCCCTCCTTCTCCCTTTCCCTTTCTCCCCTCCCTCCCTCCCTCCCTCTTTTTCCAGGTATCTTAAAGGCACTTACCAGTAATCTTAGCAGTTTCCAGTAAGAGTAAAAAGGTCACTGCTGGAAAATAGCCCAAAGCCATTTCAGGCAGATTTTAAAGCTGTTCTGCCGTCCACCAGGATCTCAACAGCCGGAGGCCAGCCTGACAATAAAATAGCAAATTAAAGATCTCTTTGAAATTTTAAAAGCAGGTTTCCTGGTTGATCCAATTGACAAGGCAGGGAGGGGTGTCCAAGGCTGGGCTGGGCTTGTCACTCGGCTGCTCTTGATATGTTCTCCTTTATTTAAGGTGACCAGACGTCCCGATTTTGGCGGGACAGACCCGCTTTTTAATGCTTTGTCCCGCGTCCCGCCCGTCCTCTAAAAAGTCCCGATTTTTTGAAAGAATGCACGACTAAGGCATTCTTTCAAAAAATCGGCCTGAAAGGGCGGCGTGCGAGATTGGGGGGAGGAGTTAAACTTTCGGCGGGCACGGCTTTGCAAGGGCTCTTCGCGGTCTACAAGCCGCCGGGTATGCACTGGAGGGCGGTGAAGAGGCGCCTGATGCAGCCCCGCCCTCTCGAAACGGCCGGCATCGTGGTGGGCGGGGCAGCCCGAGCGAAGGAATCGCATCCAAGATGGCCCTCGGGCCGGCACTGGCTCAGCCGGCCGGGGCCGCCGCCGCAGCCTTCCCGCCGCCGGGGCAGTCGGGACTGGGGGCCCAGCCGCAGGGGCAGCAGCAGCAGCAGCAGCAGGCCTCTCAGCTCGGGCCGGCCGTGGGCGGCGTTGGCGGCGGGCGGGCGTCCCGCGTTGAGTTGACTCCTCCGGCGGCGGCTGAAAGCGGGGGGAGGGAGGAGGAGAGCCAAGAGACGCTGGGGGCTGCTCCCCTTCCCAAGCCACTGCCGGCTCCCGAAAGGGAGGCGGGAGGCGAGGAAAGGCCTCCCGCCTCCCTCCCCCCCACCTGGACGCCGACATTAGCCGTCTTTTGCCCTCTGCGCATGCGCAGCGTTCTGCGCATGCGCAGAGGGCAAAAACTCAAATTGCGGCGTCCAGGCGGCCCCACCCCCCGTCGGTGTCCCGCTTAAAAAAAAAAATCTGGTCACTTTACCTTTATTCCTGTCCAAGATGCGACTAGGTTTGGCCCAGGACAGCTCCGGTGTGGTTTCTCCAATCCCAGGATTGTCCTCGTTTTACAGAACAGCTGAGGAGGGCCTGCAGACACCTGTGAAATGCAGCTGACATTAGTTTGTGGGTCTGTTGTGTAATTCACACTAGCTGGCATGACGCCACGATTGGCTACGTTCATCTCTCACACCTAGCCCAACCAATGAAACCACAAGCAATCCTCAGCTTACATCCAATCGTTCAGCGACTGTTCAAATTTTAAGACAGCGCTGAAAAAGTGACTTCTGGCCGGTCCTCGCACTTATGATGGTCACACTAGCACTATGGTCATTTGGGCACTTGGCAACCCGTGCCCATCCCAGGGTCACGTGATTACCCTCTGCGACTTTCCCAGCTGGGCTTCCAGCAAGCCAAGTCAACGGAGGAAGCCAGCTTCGCTTAATGACCGTGTGATTCGCTTAACAACTGCGGTGATTTGTTTAACAATCGTAGCAAAAGAAGGTTGTAAAATCAGATGAGGCTCACTTAACAACGGCCTTGCTTAATAACAGAAATTCTGGTCCCAATTGTGTTTGTAAGTTATTAGATTTAGATTTATTATTAGAGTTGGAAGGGACCTTGTAGGTCATCTAGTCCAACCAGTCAAGGAGACAAGAAAGGATCTCTCTCTATATTTTTCTCCCCTCCTCTCTCTCTCTCTCTCCCTCTCTCTTTCCATATTTCTCCCTCTTTCTCTTGCCCTCTCTCTCGCCCTCTCTCTCTTGCCCTCTCTTTTTCTTGCCCTCCTTCTCTCTCTCTCTTCCTCTTTCTCCCTTTCTCTCTCCTGTCTCCTCCCCCTCTCTCTCCCTCCCTTTCTCCTTCTACATCTTTCTCTCCCCCTCCTTCTCTCCCTCTCTTTCTCTCTCTCTCCCCCCTTCTCCCTCTTTCTCTCTCCCTCCCTCCCTCTCTCTCTCTCCCTCTTTCTTTCTCTCTCTCCCTCTCTCTTTCCATCTTTCTCCCTCTTTCTCTTGCCCTCTCTCTCGCCCTCTCTTTTTCTCTCCCTCCCTCTCTCTCTCTTCCTCTTTCTCCCTTTCTCTCTCCTCCCCCTCTCTCTCCCCCTTTCTCCTTCTACATCTTTCTCTCCCACTCCTTCTCTCCCTCTCTTTTTCTCTCTCCCTCCCTCTCTCTCCCTCCCTTTCTTTTTCTCTCCCTCTCTTTCTCTCTCTCCCTCTTTCTCTCTCTCCCTTTCTCTGTCTTCCTCCCTCCCTCCCTCTCCTCCCCTCCCCCCCTCTGTCTCCCTTTCTCTCTCTCTGTGCAACAATTTTCTCTTTCAGAATCTCTGACATTTTACATCTTTTTGAATTCACATGTTACAAGCAAGAACTGCAGAATCAGCTGATAAACACAAGGACAGCATTCCCACAACACACTGAACGAGTAACTGGATTTTCTGGATTCGTACAATACACGGAATCCTAAACTAACCATGTAGGATGGGTTCATGCCACCAAAGGGCTGCAAATAAATAAATAAATGAAAACCCTAGTTCAAGGTTAACACTCACCAAGCCAAAAGTGTTGTGCGAACGCATCTCCTATTTTTTAACCTGACCTGGTGAAAATGTTGCTTGTATAGCCCCGATTGGCCCTCCGCACCATCCAGGCATGAAGCTCCTTGAAAAAAAAAATAGAAACTTATTTTCTCAGTAGACAAGGGGCTCCCTTTTGCTGGCAGGAATGCTATAGTGGTAGAAACCTGCACTGGGAAAGGGGTTGGACTAGATGACCTCTAAGGTGGCTTTCAATCTTTCCAATTCCAAGATTCTATTATTTTTGGCTGTTAAATTACTAAGGGGATCAAGGCTGGGGTTTCCCCTCTTTGGTTCATTTTTAGAGTCTCGTTTCCTTCTGATTCCTTCCGTGTTCATGAATTAAAACTCTTTTGAATAGAAAGATGTTTCCTCATTCCAGCACTTGATGGGGTTTCTGTTTTAGTGGCCATTCCCTCCCTCTCTGAAAAAAAAATGCTTTTCAGTCCCTGATCTCCCAAATGACAAATATAGATTTAGAAAAATTAACATATATATATATATATATATATATATATATATATATATATATATATATATATATATATATATATATATATATATATATATATATATATATATATATATATATATATATATATATATATATATATATATATATATATATATTCTTTTCTCTGGACTATGCCAAATTGATGCCAAACTAACCACAGTTGTGAGCTTCCTGGGGGGGGGGGGAGTATCTCTGGATGTGAATTCTGCATTCACACATTCAAGTGAATCACAAGTGAAACCAAGGTTGACAGGACAGGTATCCAGGTCCAGCCCCTGCTGCAGATGGAGTCACAGGTAAGTCCTTGACTTAACAGGTATTCATTTAGTGACTTTTTGAACAACAGCTTACATGGGGCTACCCTTGAAGAGTATCCGGAGACTTCAACTGGTGCAAAATGCGGCTGCGCGTGCTGTGGTGGGTGTTTCAAGATACACCCACGTGACACCTATACTCCGCCAGCTGCATTGGCTGCCCATTGGTCTCCGGGTACAATTCAAGGTGCTGATCATCATCTTTAAAGCCCTACATGGCTTAGGACCAGGTTACCTCCGGGACCGCATTCTGCCTCATACTTCCCTCCGACCGGTCAGGTCCCACAGAGAGGGTCTCCTCCAGGTCCCGTCAGCCAAACAGTGCCGACTGGCGGGGCCTAGGGGGAGGGCCTTCTCTGTAGGGGCCCCTTCTCTCTGGAACCAACTTCCCGCAGAGATCCGAACCATCCCCACCCTGTTGGCCTTCCGAAAAGCCATTAAGACATGGCTCTTCCTGCAGGTGGGGTGAGTTTGAGACGACTTTATATCTGATGTCTCCCCCATGTATGTATGGTGTTTATATGTTTTTAAATTGTTTTTAAATTGCTTTTTTAATGATTTGTTTGGAGTTCCATAAAATGTTGTACGCCGCCCTAACTCCTAAGGGCGGCATAGAAGAACTGCCAAATAAATAAAATAAAACAGCACGGAAAAAAGTGACTTATGACTGTTTTTCACATTTATGACCGTTACACCCTCGCCATGGTCAATTTGGCAACAGGTTTATGTTTCTGAGGTGTAGAAAGTTAGCACCCACCCCTCTCCTAGAAGAATGAAATATTTTAGGAAATATTAAAAAGGCAGAATATTATATTTCCCTGGATGAGAAATGGAGAAACGTGCTCTTGGAAAGCAGCCCCCACCTTTCTTAACAGCCCTCAGTAGATGTCAGCACTTAAGACATAAAGAGATAGCTAGCTCTATTTATAAGCAAATTCCCTGCAGCAAGGTCTGAACAAAGGTAGGGTTAGCCCTCAGCCACAATAGGAATTGCCCAACAAGCCCCTTCATTGCATCATCCTCAGGGGTGGGTTCCACTTACTTTCGCCACTGGTTTGCATCGCGACGTTTCGCGCGATTTGGCTTCCGCGCATGCTCAGAAGCAGGAATGAGCCCGAAACACAGCTGAGGATTTGATCAGCTGTGCTTTGGGCGAAGAAATAAAGGTCAGAATTCCCCCAAGGGCGGGAGGGCCCTTTTTCAAGCCGCGGAAGGGGAAAAATTCGCACAAATTCCAAAAAAAAGATGGTGGCGCGCACGGACCGGCACTGACAGTGACGTCACCAGCGGGTCACTACCGGTTCGGGCAATCCGGTCCGAACCGGGAGGAACCCACCCCTGATCATTCTCCAAACTTCAACCAAACGTAGCTCAGACAAACATGGCCCCTACATGGCCCCATGGGAGTCTGACAACAGCCAATAGAATACACGTTCTTGCACAGGAACAGGAAGCTCAAGTTCAAAGCCCAAGAGAAGGTATAAAAAAAACCCCACTCTCAACTCCATGTGGCCAGCTACCCAGAACCCATGTGCTTCTGCTTCATCATTAAACCATCTTTCCAATCAGCCTCCATATTTCCAATGTCTTTCTCCCGGCTTGGAACTGAACCAGATGGATATTTATTCTAACAAAGGGTTGTAGTGATCCCCACTTATAACCTTGCTTCTGACAAGCAAACTCAGTGGGGGAAGGCAGATTCATTTAACAACACGAATTCACTTAACAATTGCAGTGATTCACTTAGCAACTGTGGCAAACAAGCTGTTAAAACGAGGCAAAGGTCACTTAAGAACTGTCTTGCTTAGCAGCCTACATTTTGGCCTCAATGGTGGTTGCAGGTCTACCTGTACTTTTACAGATCACTCGTCCCTGAACCTCTGTCTGGATTCACACAACATGCTTACCACATTTTGTTCTATTTCCTAATCCCAAGAGAAAATAGGGGCAATGTAGCCAGAGTATAGACATGTAGGCACCCGCACACCCGCATGCACATGCGTGCACTGCCCCCAAGTCCAGGCTCAAACTCCTGGCGATTCCTGGCGAACTGAAGAAGCTTCTTGGATGAGAAGCGAAACGTCTTCAAGGAAGAACAATGTTAAGGGGAGCATTTCCCCGTAGAGGCAACATTGGATCTTTTACTTGGAATTCAAATACTTAGAAATAAAACCGAGATTAAAATGTCTAATAGAAAAATATTTATTTCAGTACAAAACAATATAAAAACAATAAATCCTGAATAAACTACATCTTTGCTAAGTAACACGACCTTCCAGGTCGGAAGGAGTAACAGAAGTGATTAATGGTGGATAGGAATGTAGACATGTGCAGAACATCATATCACGTGTTCTGCTTGTATTGGGAAGTACCATAATATTTAGAATAGGGGTGCATCACCCTGCATAGACTCACAACTGACAATATTCACATCGTGACAAACAAAGTCCAGTTGCCTTTTGTGGGCGGGGAAAAGCACCTTTAGGATAACCATGACCTGGTTGTCATGAGAATCAGAATAAACAGAAGAACAGAGTTGGAAGGAACCTTGGAGGTCTTCTAGTCCATCCCCCTGCTCAGGCAGGAAACCCTATACCATTTCAGACAAATGGTTGTCCAATCTCTTCTTCCTTTACCCTTTAGCGAAGTGACACGTCTTGAACATAAGGGGCGTGCATAAGCGCACCACTGTGCCTACCGTCCCTGTCCTACTGTCCTATTGTCCTCTTTTATCGGTACTTTTTTACTTATGTTATGTTTATACGAACAACTACTATCCTGTAAATGTTTGACAAAATAAACAAATAAATAAAATAAATAAATAAAAATAAACATGTTCTTCATGTGGTACAGCTGGATTCTTAAAAGCTGGAAGAGACCATGAATTCAGAGTAACAAGAGTTGGAAGGGACCTTGGAGGTCTTCTAGTCCAACCCCCTGCTCAAGCAGGAGACCCTATACCCTTTTAGACAAATGGTTGTCCAATATCTTCTTGAAAACCTCCAGTGATGAAGCTCCCACAACTTCTGAAGGCAACTTCTGTTCCACTGATTAATTGTTCTAACTGTCAGGAAATTTCTCCTTAGTTCCAGGTTGCTTCTCTCCTTGATTAGTTTCCACCCATTGCTTCTTGTTCTACCCCCAGGTGCCTTGGAGAAAAGTTTGACTCCCTCTTCTTTGTGGCAGCCCCTGAGATATTGGAACACTGCTATCATGTCTCCCCTAGTCCTTCTTTTCATTAAACTAGACATACCCAGTTCCTGCAACTGTTCTTCATATGTTTTAGCCTCCAGTCCCCTAATCAGTCATAATCTCCTGGTGACTACAAACGCCCAACAACCCTAAAGTTCTTGCAAAGAACTTAGAATAACTTTAGAATAACTTTATTGTCACTTTGAATCAGAGGTGGGTTCCTACCGGTTCGGGCCGGTTCTATAGAACCATTAGTAACTTGGCGGTTTAGGGCGATGGAACCGGCAGTGACCCAGGCCTGCCATGCCCCTGAGCCGGTTCTCTTGGTGCTGCCATAGGCGCCACCATCTTGGTTTTGCTTTTGCGCATGCGCAAAAGCTTTTTTTTAGTTCTGTGCATGGGCGCGCGTGTGGCACGTAATACCCACACGCGCAGCGTATCCCTGAGCAAACCGGCAGTAGAAGAATCCGGAACCAATCCCTGCTTTGAATGTACACTCATCGGCATGCATTAAAATGAAATTTCGTTGCATACCCCTCTCAAAAGGTCACCACCTCCAATATACACTAATTAAACATGACAGAATAAATAAATAAATAAATAAATGAATGAATAAATAAACAAACAAACAAACAAACAAACAAACAAATAAAGTACGGATCATCAGTTATCAAGTCAATTCACAGCCCTGGGATTGCCTGGTGGTCTCCCGCCCCTGCTTATTAGTTCTGCACTCCAGGGAGAGTTGAAACCTCGCTGGAACTGGGATGATTAGAGGACTGGAGGCTCAAACATACGATGAACGGTTGCAGGAACTGGGCATGGCTAGTCTAGTGAAGAGAAGGACCAGGGAGACATGATAGCAGTCTTCCAATATCTGAGGGGCTGCCACAGAGAGGAGGGGGTCAAGCTATTTTCCAAGGCACCCGAAGGACAGACAAGGAATAATGGATGGAAACTGATCAAGGAGAGATTCAATTTAGAAACAAGGATAAATTTTCTGACAGTGAGAACAATCAACCAATGGAACAGAAGTTGCCTTCGGAAGTTGTGGGAGGCTTTCAAGAAGAGACTGGACTGCCATTTGTCTGAAATAGTGTAGGGCAGTGATGGCAAACCTTTTTTCCCTCGGGTGCCAAAAGCGCGTACGTGCGCGCTATCACACATGTGCGAGTGCCCACACCCATAATTCAATGCCTAGGGAGGGCTAAAACGGGCTCCCCGCCCCCGCAGAGGCCCTCTGGAGGCCAGAAACGGCCTGTTTCCCGACTTCTGGTGGGCCCCATAGGCCTGTTTTTCACCCTCCCCATGTTCCAGAGGCTTCCCTGGAGCCTGGGGAGGATGAAAATGCCCCCCCGGAGGCCCTCCAGAAACTTAAAATGCCCTCCCAGAGCCTCTGCGCCAGCCGAAAATCAGCTGGCCAGCGCGCAGATGCATGCTGGAGCTGAGCTAGGGCAACGGCTCGCGTGCCGGCAGATATGGCTCCGCATGCCACCTGTGGCATGCATGCCATAGGTTCGCCATCACTGGTGTAGGGTCTCCTGCTTGGATGGGGGGGGTTGGACTAGATGACCTCTAAGGTCCCTTCCAACTCCGTTAATCTGATCTGATCTAATCAGTCATCATCTCCTTAGACACTCCTGGTGACTCCAAAGACCTGCCATTCTCCCCCCCCCCCCCAAAACCGGCGGATCGTCAGCTATCAGGTCGATTCCCAGCCCTGGGATTTCCTGGTGGTCTCCCTCCCGCCCCTGCTTATTAGCTCTGCAGCCCTAGCGCAGCCTAGGGAGAGTTGAAACCCAAAGCATCTCCCGCCACGTGCCCGCCGAGCCCAAACAAGTGACGTCAGGAGATTCGAACGCCAGAAAGGGAAAGTATCTCAACGTTCCATCCTCTCCGGAGTTCATTCACAAAAAAACGCGATCAGCGGGGGGGGGGGGCGTGGCGGCTCCGCCTCTTTCCCCGCCCAGAGGCCGGCTGGCGTTGTGTAAGCGGGCCCAGCGACCGGCCGGCTGGCTGGCTGAAGACCCAGCGGAGATCGCCGGGTGAGTGGCCGGATTCCTTCCCGCATGCCGGGGCTCTGCTTCTCTTGTGTCTCGTCTGCAGGGGTGCGGATGGGGAAGTCCTCCCTGGCCTGCTTTGCAAGGCTGTTGTAGCAGATCTCTCTTCCCCGCTCTGCGGTGGCCAGGATTGTGTCTGTTTGCAGAGCTGGAGAGGAGGATGGGCTCTGTAGTCTGTCTGCCCCCTCGGCCCTGCCTGGGCTCGGCTGGAGGAGGGAGTGGGGTGGGGCGAGCCCCACGCAGGGAGGGAGGATTTAAAACAAAAAGAGGGGAAAGAGGATTTATTTATTTGTTTTAGGCAACTTTGAAATAATCGAGGTTGTAGGGCTGAGTGTTTCAAACTTGGCCACTTTAAAGACCGGTGGACTACAAGTCCCAGGATTCCTCAGCCAGCATTAGAATAGCACAGCTGGCTGAGGAATCCTGGGAGTTGTAGTCCACCGGTCTTTAAAAGTGGCTAAGTTTGAAAAAGGCTGCTTTAGGGCAAATTCCTGAGCTTTTTAAGCCTTCACGGTTAGTTCTGCAAACTGCAGCTGCGGTGTAAAGCGGAGCTGGACTTGCCCAATGGGGTGGCTGCCGCACCCATCATCCCCCGCAGCAGCATGATGGTCTCTGGCAGATCCATCTGGAGAGGGAGCCTGAAGGGAGGGTGGGTTTAAACAGCCTGCTTGGATTAAATTCCTCTTTGTAGATCTAAAAAGGCTTTTAAAAAGAAAGAAAAAAGGAATGTCACAGCCCACACAAACACACCTACACAAACACACCAGCCAGTTAGGGGCATCTATGGGGAAAGCCCCTCTGAGATGTCTTTATACAGGTAGTCCTCGACTTACAACAGTTCGCTTAGTGACCGTTCAAAGTTACAATGACACTAAAATAAAGGGATTTAGGACCATTTTTCACACTTATGACCATTGCAACATCCCCGTGGTCATGTGGTTTAACATTTGGATGCTTGACAACTGACTTACATTTATGACGGTTGCAGGGTCCCGGGGTCACGTGATCCCCTTTTGCGACCTTCTGACAAAGCAGAGTCCATGGGGGAAGCCCATTTCACTTAACGACCGGGTGACTCACTTAACAAATGCAGTGCTTCACTTAACAAATGTGGCGAGAAAAGTCGTAAAATGGGGGGAAACCCAACAAATGTCTCACTTAGCAGCATGAATTTTGGGCCCAATTGTGGTTGTAAGTTGAGGACTAACTATCTATATGGGTCTGACGTGGGTTTATGCTTAACCCCTGGGCTATTTAGCAGATTTAAATTAGGCTGAGATTGGATTGTGAGAACTAGATCGCCATGCAATGCTAATACAGTTGATCCTCGACTTAGCACCACAATTGGGATGAGAATTTCTGTTGCTAAGCAAGGCAGTTGTTAAACGAGTCATGGTTGGTTTTATGATCTTTTTTTGCCACGGCTGTTAAGCGAATCATTGCAGTTGTTAAGTGAATTAGGCAGTCGTTAAGCAGATCTAGCTTCCCCTGTTGACTTTGCTTCTCAGAAGCTGGTAGGGAAGTTGTCAAATACTGGTAGTCCTCCACTTACGACCGTCCATTTAGTGCCCGTTCAAAGTTACAATGGCACTGAAAAAAGTGACTTATGGCCATTTTTCATATTTATGGCCATTGCAACATCCCTGTGATCATGTGATCAAAATTCAGATGCTTGGCAGCCGACTCATATTCATGACGGTCTCAGGATCCCGGGATCACATGATCCCCTTTTGCGACCTTCTGACAAGCTAAGTCCATGGGGAAGCCAGATTCACTTAACAACTGGCTTACTCACTTAACAACTGCAGTGATTCACTTAACAACCTTGGCAAGAAAAGATGTAAAATGGGGCATAATTCCCTTGACAAATGTTTCACTTAGCAACATAAATTTGGGGCTCAATTCTGGTCGTAAGTCGAGGACTACCTAATCACATGTCCAGTCTACCTCCTAGGGTTGTTGTTACAAGAAAATGGAAGGAGATGTGTGTCTCTTAATGCTTCTGAAGCATTAAGTGGGAATCTCAACCTAACCAAGAAATCTCCCTTTTGGAGAAGATTCCCCGTATCGTCATTCAATGGAGCCTCCACCCTCAGAAACAGTCTACCTTTGTATAACTGTAGCTGGGCACCAATGCTGAAAAAAAATCTTCGCGTTCTGGTCCCTGTAAGTGTTGTGGCCTATCAGCCGCCGGCCCCTCCAGCAGCCGAATAGGAGGAGGAGGAGGAGGTGTGGGAGTCAGGGCCGGCATCAAGGCAACCTGAGAGCTCCGAGGGGGAAGAAGGAATGGAACTGGCAGAGAGAGAGAGAGATGGAGACGGAGCCTGGCCTTCCGTCAGCCCTCAGATGGAGAGTCAACAGCCGCCAGGTCTGGAGGTGGCTGATGAGGAAGAGGAGGAACAGCTGGGTCCAGTGCCTGATGTGCGGATGCACAGAAGGCAGAGCAGAGGAGAGCAGTGGAAATCTATGAGCCGGTCCTTGGGACGGAAGAGCCACCGCTGCTTACGAAGCCCCACCCTAGCTCTGGGGACAAAAGGCAGGGGGCGGAGATGAATAGGTGTGGCAGACAACGATTCATCTCCCTGCCGAACGGCCTTGTTATTTATTTATTTATTTATTTATTTATTTATTTATTTATTTATTTATTTATTTATTTATTTATTTATTTATTTATTTATTTATTTATTTATTTATTTATTTGTGAGATTTATATACCGCCTCACAGTGCAAGCACTCTCTAAGCGGTTCACACCAGTAAGCAATGTATATTTACATTGCCCCCAACAATCTGGGTCCTCATTTTACCTACCTCGGAAGGATGGAAGGCTGAGTCAACCTTGAGCCTGGTGAGATTTGAACCGCTGACCTGCGGATCACAGTCAGCTCAAGTGGCCTGCAGTACTGCACTCTAACCGCTGCGCCACCTCGGCTCTGTTAGCCTGCAGTGAGAGAGAAACTTTTTGCCGGGGCTGCTGGCGCTCCTAATGAATGAATCTTTGAGTTAAATTCAGAGGGTTTGTTGTGTTTGGGGAGTTGGGTCAGAACAGTAGGGATCTAGTTGGAAACCCAGCTAGATTTTATTTATTTATTATTTATTTTGTGAGATTTATATACCGCCTCACAGTGCAAGCACTCTCTAAGCGGTTTACACCAGTAAGCAATGTATATATTTACATTGCCCCCAACAATTTGGGTCCTCATTTTACCTACCTCGGAAGGATGGAAGGCTGAGTCAACCTTGAGCCGGTGAGATTTGAACCGCTGACTTGCGGATCAGTGTCAGCTAAAGTGGCCTGCAGTACCTGCCTCTAACTGCTGCGCCACCTCGGCTCTTAATTTAATCAAATTTAATTTAATTTAATCTAATTTAATTTAATTTTATTAGATTTAATCAAATCTTGAAAAGTGGTTTTTTGTATGTGTGTCTCCATCATAGGGTCTCCGGCTGTTCCACCCCCTTTTCTCAAAGATCCGTTTTTTGACTCGCGGCCATGTCTCCAAAGAGGAGGAAGCTCGGGCCGGTCATGTCGACATCCGACAGCTTGGAAGGAGTGAGAAAACCGGACCACGCTGGCATGGAGGCCTCCTCTGCAAAGAAGAGGTTCAAATCTACGGAAGATCCTCGAACCCAGAGCTTGGCCAAGACGGTGAAGGAAGCCCGTTTGAGCGCGGGGTCGTCGGTCGCAGAGTTCCCGTACAACAAGAAACGCGTCCGGTTGATCTCTCCAGATGCTGATCTGAAGGAGGGGGCTCGTGGAATCTTGTACTGGATGTCTCGCGATCAGAGGGTTCAAGGTGAGACTGTAAATCCCGCTTGGAGAAAACTACTCAGTGGTGGTTGGTCCAGTTCCTGAGGGAAGGACAGGTTGTGGTTGGGTTCGCACAACCGGGTCAACCCCTTTCCTCAATTAAACCCGCTTTTGGGGTTTAGCCGGATAAATTGAACCGTAAGTGATCTCAGCAGAATTAGCACCCCTATATCTTTGCTTCCCACCTTAGAGTGGTGTGGTGGCCTAGAGGTGGAGCTCTCGCCTCACAATCAGGAGGCTGTGAGTTCGATCCTAGGTAGAGGCAGATATTTCTCTCTCTGGGCAGGATGAGAATATATCTGCTGAACAAAACTCCGCATTGGCGACAGGAAGGGCATCCGGCCAGTAAACATTCTGTGGCCCAGATTCTGACCCACAAGGGATTATGGGGTCATTAAAAGAAGATGATCCTTGATTCCCGCCTTAGCAACTTTGAAGAGGTGTGGACTTCAACTCCCAGAATTCCCCAGCCAGCGTTGAAATCCACTCGTCTTGCTGAGGTTGAGAAACACTGCCCTATATAGGTAGTCCTCGACTTACAACAGTTCATTTAGTGACCGTTCAAAGTTACAACAGCACTGAAAAAAAGGGACTTCGGACAATTGTCACACTGACAACCATTGCAGAATCCCCAGTTTCGTGATCAAAATTCCGATGCTTGGAAAACCGACTCACATTTATGACGGTTGCAATATCCCGGGGTCACGTGATCCATTTTGGCGACCTTCTGTCCAGCAAAGTCAACGGGGAAGCCGGATTCATTTAACAACCGTGTTACAAATTTAAGAATTGCAGTGATATGCAATTAACGAATAGAACAGAACAGAACAGAATAAATATTGGAATGAAGAACAATAGAATAGAATAGAATAGAATAGAATAGAATAGAATAGAATGGAATGGAATGGAATGGAATGGAATGGAATAGAATAGAATAGAATAGAATAGAATAGAATAGAATAGAATAGAATAGAATAGAATAGAATAGAATAATAGAATAGAATAAATATTGAAATGAAGAATAATAGAAGAATAGAATAGAATAGAATAGAATAGAATAGAATAGAATAGAATAGAATAGAATAGAATAAATATTGAAATGAAGAATAATAGAAGAATAGAATAGAATAGAATAGAATAGAATAGAATAGAATAGAATAGAATAGAATAGAATAGAATAGAATAGAATAATAGAATAAATATTGAAATGAAGAATAATAGAATAGAATAGAATAGAATAGAATAGAATAGAATAGAATAGAATAGAATAAATATTGAAATGAAGAATAATAGGAGAATAGAATAGAATAGAATAGAATAGAATAGAATAATAGAATAAATATTGAAATGAAGAATAATAGAATAGAATAGAATAGAATAGAATAGAATAGAATAATAGAATAGAATAAATATTGAAATGAAGAATAATAGAAGAATAGAATAGAATAGAATAGAATAGAATAGAATAGAATAGAATAGAATAGAATAGAATAGAATAATAGAATAAATATTGAAATGAAGAATAATAGAATAGAATAGAATAGAATAGAATAGAATAATAGAATAAATATTGAAATGAAGAATAATAGAATAGAATAGAATAGAATAGAATAGAATAGAATAGAATAGAATAGAATAGAATAGAATAAATATTGGAATGAAGAATAATAGAATAAGAATAAGAATAGAATAATAGAATAAATATTGAAATGAAAAATAACAATAGAATAGAATAGAATAGAATAGAATAATAAGTTTATTGTCACTTTGAATATACACTAATTGGCATACATTAAAAATGAAATTTCATTGCATCTAGCTCTCAATATAGGTCACCACCTCCAATATAACACTAAAATAAACATGACAAGATAAATAAATAAGTAAATACAAAATTATGTATATGGCCACATATATTGTATGACACAGAGAAAATGGTGAGAAAAGTCGTAAAATGGGACAAAGCTCACTTACCAAATTGTCTCGCTTAGCCACATGACTTTCGGGCTCAATTTGTGGTCGTAAGTCGAGGACTACCTTTATGCTTGTCTTGATGCATGATCTTATAGTTGAGACATATTTATTTATTTATTTTGTTATTCTTATATGCCGCCCAACTCCCGAAGGACTCAGGGTGGCGTATGAACAAGACACAAGAATGCTCTAGTCACACGAGGGCGGCGGCCATTTTGACTTTGTTTACCCTTTCTCCATGTTATGTTGTGTTATGTTATGTTATATTACGTTACGTTATTAACCCAGACAGAGACAAAATTAAAACTTAAGTTAGAAGAACTGCATTTTCCCCATTCTTAGGCAATGTTGTCTCCACTTTCTAATCGAACCTACAACCTGAGATTTCCTGGTGGTCTCCCATCCAAGGACTAACCGGGCCTGATCTGCTGACACTGTGCTGTCCATATTCTTCTCTTGATGCATGATCTGACAGCTGAGACATATGAACGAGGCTCGAGAATGCTTTGCTCACACGAGGGTGGTGGCCATTTTGATTTTTTTTTACCCGTTCCCGCGGATATCTCTACTCGGAAGCCCCCCCTTTCTTTGCTGGCATCTGGCCGCCATGACGGTTCTCACCTGTGCGTCCTTCTTGCAGATAACTGGGCCTTCCTTTACGCCCAGCGCCTGGCATTAAAACAGCGCCTGCCATTGCACGTCTGCTTCTGCCTGGTGCCCAAATTCCTGGATGCCACCATCCGCCACTTCGGTTTTATGCTCAGAGGCCTGGAGGAAGTTGCCGAGGTATTGGCAAGGGGGGGTGGGGGAGGTGGGGCATTGCGGGCACAGGGAGGGAAAAAACTTAGCTGTTCCCCCACATTCAAAGCAAGGGAATGGCATAGATACTGTAGTCCTCGTTTTACGACCGCAACGGAGCCCAAAGTTTCTGCCGCTAAGCAGACAGTTGTTAAGTGCATTTTGTCCCATTTGATGATCTTTCTTGCCACAGTTGTTAAGTGAATCACTACAATAGTTAAGTTACTAACATGGTTGTTAAGTGAATCTGGCTTCCCCGTTGACTTTGCCTTTTAGAAGGTCGCAAAAGGGGATCATGTAACCCCGGGACACTGCGATGGTCATAAATATGAGCCAGGTGCCAAGCGTCTGAATTTTGAACACGTGACCGCAGGGATGCTGCAACGGTCATAAGTGTGAAAAACGGCCGTAAGTCACCTTGTAACTTTGAACGGTCACTAAATGAAAGATTGTACGTTGAGGCTACCTGTACAGGTAGTTCTTGACTTACAACAGTTCGTTTAGTGACTGTTCAAAGTTACGACGCCACTGAAAAAAGTGACTTAAGACCGTTTTTCACACTTACGACCCTTGCCGCATCCCCATGGATACGTGATCAAATTTCAGATGCTTGGCAACTGACTCACATTTATGACGGTGGCGGTGTTCCTGGGTAACATGATCCCCTTTTGCGACCTTCCAACAAGCAAAGGCAATGGGGGAAGGCAGATTCACTTAATGACTGTGTTACTAATTTAACAACCGCAGTGATTCGCTTCACAAATGTGGCAAGAAAAGTCGTAAAACGGGGCAAAACTCACTTCACAAATGTCTCACTTAGCAACATAAATTTTGGGCTCAGTTGTGGTCGTAAGTCGAGGAATACCTGTACAAATTGGGGCAATGTTTCTCAATCTTGGCAGCTTGGCAGATGTGTGGACTTCAACTCCCAGAATTCCCCAGGCGCTGTTGCAATAAGAAATCCTTGAATTATGACCACAATTGAGCCCAAAATTTCCATTGCTAAGACAATCCTTCAGTGATATCGGCCCCATTTTATGAACTTTTTTTGCAGTTGTTAAGTGAATCATGTGGTCGTTAAGTGAATCTGGCTTCCCCCATGGACCTTGCTTGTCAGAAGCCAGGTGGGAAGGTCACAAAAGGGGACCATGTGACCCCGGGATACTGCAACCGTCATAAGTACATGCCAGTTGCCAAGTGTCTGAATTTTGATCACGTGACCACGGAGATGCTGCGATGGTCATAAGTGTGAAAAACGATCATAAGTCACTTTTTTCAGTGCCATGGTCACTAAACGGATGGTTGCAAATTGAGATCACGAGACCGCGCGGGTGGTATGTCAGTTGTAAGGGCGCATAGGCTATCATAACTTTGAATCATTGCAACAGCCGAACGAACGGTCGTAAGTCGAGCATCCCTTCTAATGTCTGCCTGCTCTTGGCTAACCAGAAGCTCCTCTCGTTGTGTTGAACGGGCTGTTGTGTTGACAACAATCTGTTTTTTTCCCATTCTGCAGGAGTGTCAGCTGCTCGGCATCCCTTTCCACTTGCTGGTCGGTTTCGCGAAAGACACCCTGCCTCACTTTGTGACCCAACACGGCATCGGCGGGGTGGTGACGGATTTCTCCCCGCTCCGCGTTCCCATGCAGTGGGTTCGAGACATCCAAGAACGGCTGCCCAGTGATGTGCCCCTTGCTCAGGTGCCGGGTTGGGGCTGTAATCGCCATTGGGTAGGGCAGACCAGTTTGGCGGATCAGAGGGCTGAAGCAAATCTAAATTAAAAAATATGCATATACCCACATATATTATATGACACGGAGAAACAACACAGTCTAGTTCGGATGTATGCATGTACATGGTGAGAAAAACGAATCTTGCGAGTTTACCAGACGGATGGCGTAGGGAACAAAGCTGTTCCAGGATCTGGTAGCCCTGGTAGAAATACTTTGAGACCTCCACCCAGAGGGGAGCGACAGAAACAGACCCTAACACAGACCCTGTGCTTTCATCTCTAAGCACATTGCGCTTATAAGCAGCATCCCAAATAATGGGAAGTGAGTGTATTATAATCTCCGTTGTCATCACCACTCTCTGTAGGGACTTTCTATCTGAGGCGCTGCTGCCACCAAACCAGACAGGGATGCAGTTTGTTTAAAACGCTCTCCACCCTGCCTCTCTAAAAAGTGGCCAGGACAGAAGGAAAAAGATCTGCTCTTGTCATCCAATGCAGGAAATGCAGACGCCATCTTATATTAGTTTATAATATAAAATACAAAAGAAAATAATAGGAAAAATAAGGGAGGGAAAGGGGAAGGGAGAAGTGTAGAAAAAAAGGGAAGAAGGGAAAAAAAAGGCATTGACTTCCGACTCCCTCTGGTGATAAGGCATTCACATCAAACCTCAACTTTTTATTTTTACACAATAGTATAAACTGGCCATTTCTATAACAGTAAATCTATCTAATCAGTAAAACCCAAAGTCAACGTTTCATTTTTTTTCCCACCACAAGCATAAAGTCCAGAAATGGTTTCCAAACAAAAACAAAAGTACTTATATTCTTTTCTTCAGTCAAAATAGTCAATTTAGCCATCTCTACTGACTCCCATCAACTTTTGCAGCCATTCGTCCATTGTGAGGATCAAAATGTCCTTCCATTTTTGTGCATAAAGTAGTCTTTTTTCTGCCATCAACATATATAACATCAGAATTTCAATTCCCCCCCCCCCAAGTCTTTTTGTATTAAACCCGAAAGAAAAGTTTCCGGTTTTATCTTTATGTTCACTTTAAGAATTTTCTGTATTAGAACATGAATCCTATTCCAATATTTCTTTCCTTTAACAGATGTCCACCATAAATGATAAACGGTCCCTTCTTTATATTTACCATATTTTTCGGAGTATAAGACGCACCAAAGTATAAGACGCACCTTAGTTTTGGCGGAGGAAAACAAGGAAAAAAGGCCTCTGCCTCCCAGCAATTTGCCAAACAGCAAACAGCAAACAGCACAGATGATATACACTGTTTGCTGTGTATTTCTGTGTATATGTGCCTGACCCATAGAAATAGCAAAAAATTGGAGAAATGTACATTATGCCAGAAAGTTTTCTTAAATGTAGTCACACTAACTCTTCCCAATTATTTAAATAGATCTACTCCAAGGTAACTAAACTCTAATACTAAACAGGTCACTGTTACATTTCATACTATACTTGTACAGAGCTGTTAAAATTAATTAAAATTTCTGGAAGTATACATTATTCTCTATTATTTAAAAGAAGATACAATAGCACTGGGCCTCTTCAGAGCAAGCATTTATTTTAAAAAGCTTCTTTATTTTGTTAAGTTGTCTAGATTTACAGGGATCTCCAACCTTGGCAACTTTAAGACTGTGGACTTCAACTCCCAGAATTCCACAGCCAGCAAAGCTAACAAAGCTGGCTGTTGAATTCTGGGAGTTGAAGTCCACAAGTCTTAAAGTTGCCAAGGCTGGAGACCCCTGGCTCTAGAACAATAATAAAGCAGTCTTTAAAAAATAAGTCTAATAATTTGAACATTCTACAGACATTTATAGTTATTCACTTACCCCCTTCCATCCAGTTCAGCAAAAAATAAAAATCTGCGTGTCTCTCCCAGCTATTTGCCTCTTTGCAGTTAGTTTCACTTTCATTTTCCCATGTGGCAAACCTAATCAGCTGTAGGTCGGGAACTGCTAGTGACTTGCTTGGCTTTACAGGCTCTTCCCTCTTTGCTGCAAACAGGTAAATTGCTGGAAGACAGAGGCCAAAGGGTGGGGGTGGCTGGGTGGGTGGGGCTACATTCGGTGTATAAGACGCACCCAAGTTTTCACCCTCTTTTGGGGGGTAAAAAGGTGCGTCTTATACTACGAAAAATACGGTACATTTCCAACCTTCATTTGAAATACTTTTATATATTCTGGATCACTTGTCTGGTTTTAAATACCAGCGATACATCTTACAGAATTTTTCTTTTAAGTTGTAATTTAATGTATATTTTAAACCTTTCGTCCACATATTCTCCCATTGTTCAAGCATAAGATTAGATCCAAAATTCCTTGCCCACTGAATCGTACAATGCTTTACATGTTCATTTTCCAAATTCAATTTCAGTAACGTTTTATAGACCTTAGCAATAATCAGAAAATGTCTATGGAGATTCTCAGTCATCCAGGTCATGGTTGTCCCAAAGGTGTCTTTTTCCAAAAAGCAACTGGACTTTGTTTTTCCTTGAAGACGTTTTGCTTCTCATCCAAGAAGCTTTCTCAGTTCTGACTGAATGGTGGAGGATGGAAGGATTTATATTCCTTGCAGTCCTCTGGTCGTTAGGACTCTTTCTGAGAATTGCTGAGGCCATTTGGAGGTTTATCTGTGCCCCCAGGGTCACCTGAATGGTCCAAATGGGTGTGGAACCTTCTTGGCTGCCTAAAGGACTGCGTTGTGATACGACACCACCAGGGTGTTCTGTCCCCAGTTACGAACGTAACAAAAACACACCGTTCGAACGAACTTAGTTTAATTAATGAACCACTGCTAATAACTGGCTTAGCAGTGGCGAAACACATAAATCAAAAGAAGCAATCCTTGCTTGCAGAAAGTCAGCTGCTAATTAGTATTCATTAGCAGCTGGTGTAAGTGCAGCCAGCCTTAGTTCAAAACAATACAATTAGTTCTGGTTATCTCACGTAATGTCCGAAAGCTTGGCAAAATGCCCAGGAGTCTTTCTTGATAAGAAGTCGGAAGCAGGGAAACAGGAATTCACAAGTCAATGCACAACAGCTACTGGAGTCTGAACTATTGTTTCCTGCAGCTTTCCAGCTGCCTCTACTGTTCTTAAATAGACTAGGGGAGTGGCCGATTAGCCCCAAGTTTTACTCCCGAAGAGACCTCCTCCGGAGTAACCATTCCTGCCTCTTGGCAGCCCTGCGTGCTCTTGCATTCAGAGGAGGAGAAGCCCCTCCTTCCTCATCACTGCCAAGAGGTGCTGGAGGTTCCGAAGGCTCTGGCTGCACTCCTGCCTCTGGCACCGAGTCCTCGCCAGCCTCCTCACTGTCCGACTCGGGTGCCAGCTGCGCAGGCCGCTGGCGGGCCACAACACTGGGGTGGTATTCATTTACCTTCCCTACCGGTTTGCAAATATGAGTGCCCACCTTCGCACATGCACACAGCCTCCAGTGCATGCGTCCAGCTACGAAAACGTGGCTAAATAGGATGGCCCACCCACAGTCGGTGCTACTGGTTCGCCCGAACCGGTACGAACCAGCAGAATACTACCTCTGGATACCACCTTTCAGGAGATAGATGTAGAAGACCTCTTTGACCCCATGGTTTTTCTGGCTCCTTTGGGTTCTGGGAGATTAATTCTCCCACAATTCCCCAGCCAGCATTTCTAATTCAACCTTTCTTGGAGATCTCGGTGGCTCCTGCGTGGGTGATCACATCAATTAATCCATCAATTTATTTATTTTTTTAAAACCACCCCTTTTTCCTTATATTGCAGTGTTTCTCAAGCTTGCCCACTTTAAGACTTGTAGACTTCAACTCCCAGAATTCCCCAGTTAGCATTAAAATAGGGAACAACCTAACAGGAACGGAAGACTATGCGGGCTGGGGAATTCTGGGAGTTGAAGTCCACAGGGTTGCCAAGGTTGGATATCCTGATCTAGATCAATCTTTCTCAACCCTGGCAATTTTAGGAAGTATGGACTTCAACTCCCAGAATTCTCCAGTCTGCATACTGGCAAGGGAATTCTGGGAGTTGAAGTCCAGCCAGTTTAAAATTGAATTCTGGGAGTTGAAAGTCCACACATCTTAACATTGCCACGGTTGAGAAATACAGTTTTCTTGAGATCGATGATAATGAATAAGATTGCCCTAACGAGATTAAATGTTTATAATATTTATACTTATTATTATCTTTCGTACACCACCCTTTTATTGCCGTTATTATTATGATTATTGTTATTCGGTTGCTTTGCACGTATATTGAGAGATTCTGCACCAGAGACAAATTCCTTGTGTGTATATTCACACTTGGCCAAATAAAGTATTCAATTCAATTCAATTCAATTCAATCAGCGGTGTAATCTACTTACCTTCCCGACTGGTTCAGAAGCGTGCGATTTGCTTTTTCACCCACTGCACATGCGCAGAAGGCTTTGCGCATGCGCAGAGGGTTAAAAAAGAAAATGGCGGTATCCGGGCAGGTGGGCGGAGCCTCGTGCCACCGCCGCTACCGGTTCTCCGAACCACCAGCGGTGGCCGCCGCTACCGGTATGCCCAAACAGGGCCAAACCGGTAGCATTTCACCCCTGAATTCAATTCAATTCAATTCAATTCAATTCTATGCCTCTCAGAGGTGTCCAATCGTGTGGGTTAAAAAATATGGCAGGTTGGTCCAACAGGATCCATTCTGCCCGATCTGATTTTCCCAGTTAGGCTGAGAACAGAAATCTAACAAAAAGCAGACCCTCTCACTTCTTCTTTTATTTGTTTATTAAATTTTAACTTAAAAAAAACATGTATATATATATTCATATTCTTCATTTCTGTGACATCGACAATTATTTGGTCATTTCAATATATTATTACATCGTATTTACATTGTGAGTTATATTTACATTTGCATTTACGTTCATATAATATTTATATGAATAGTTACTTATTTTTCCTAGTTTCTGACCAGTTATACAGAATTTCCCAAACCATATAATATTCTTTTCCTTCACGATTTTGTAGTTCTAACGTCAATTTCACCATTTCTGCGCAATCCATTTTTTTAATTATCAAATTTTCCGGGGGGGGGGCACTTTCAGGTTTCCATGCTTGTGCAAAAGCTATTCTGGATGCTGTCAGAATATGTATTATGAGGTATTGAATTTCGCAGACCCTCTCACTTCTAACCAACTAGAAAAGATATCAAGGTTTCCTACAGTTTTCTTAATCTCTTGCCTTTTGAGTGTCCAAGCCAGTGATGGCGAACGTTTTTTGGCTTGAGTGCCAAAAGGGTGCGTGCATGCGCGATAGCGTGTGCCCGCGTGCCCACACCCATAATGCAATGCCCTCCCCCCTGCGCATGCATACAACCCCCTTGCTACCCCCGCGTGCGCACAATCCTCCCACGCTCTCCCCCACCACGCATGCGCACAGGCCTCACTAAAGCCTCCGCACTTCCGGTAGGTCTGTTGGGCAGTTTTTCGGCGTCCCCAGGGTTCAGGACGTTTTCCTGAACCCTGGGAAGAGTGAAAACGGCCGAAAAGAATGCCAAAAATCAGCTGGCCAGCATGTGCATGCGCGCTGGAGCTGACATAGGGCAACGCCTCACGTGCCCTCAGATATGGCTCTGCATGCCAGCTGTGGCACGCGTGCCATAGGTTCGCCATCACTGGTCCAAGCCCTTCTCGTTTCCCATCCTCAGGTGGACGCCCACAATATTGTCCCGTGCTGGGTTGCCTCGGACAAGCAGGAATACGGGGCGAGGACGATTCGGCGGAAGATCCATGACCGACTGGCTGAGTTCCTGACCGAATTTCCCGCTGTTGTGAAGCACCCTTTCCCCGCTGGGCATCAGGCTGAGGTGATGGGAGTGGCAGAATCTGGGGGTGGAGTCAAGAGGAAACAGCCTAGAGTCCCTAGGTAGCCACAAGCAAACCAAGCCCTTTTGAGTTCCATTGATCCAATCTAACACTGACTACAGATAGTCCTCAAGTTACGAATGGAATGGAACCTGCCCGTTCCATTCATAACCCGAGAATTCGTGGGAGTGAATCTTGTACCTTGAACGAGATCACTCCCTCCTTTTGCCCACACATTCACTAATCGAATGTGCAGTTCATTAAGTGCATATTTATTTATTTATTTATTATTGGTTCTTCTATGCCGCCCTACTCCCGAGGGACTCAGGGCGGCGTACAGCATTATGTAAGAACACTAAATAATAAACAACAGTTAAAAACAAGATTAAAAAATTTAAAAAGTTAAAAAATATTTACCGCCAGACATACCAGGGGAGAGCTCAAGTGGAATTAGTCTCCCCCCCCCCCCGCCTGCAGGAAGAGCCATGTCTTAACGGCTTTTCGGAAGGCCAGCAGGGTGGGGATGGTTCGGGTCTCTGGGGGAAGTTGGTTCCAGAGCACGGGCCCCCCCACAGAGAAGGCCCTCCCCCTAGGGCCCGCCAGCCGGCATTGTTTGGCTGACGGGACCTGGAGGAGACCCACTCTGTGGGCCCTAACCGGTCGAAGGGAAGTATGAGACAGAATGCGGTCCTGAAGGTAACCTGGTCCTAAGCCATGAAGGGCTTTAAAGATGATGATCAACACCTTGAATTGTACCCGGAGACCGATGGTATATGAGGTATTTCAGGGTGGGGAAATATGAGGTATTTCAGGGTGGGGAAGGCCATGCAGGGCCTACAATGGGCCGGGTGAGGCCTCTGGATGGCCGAACGGGGCTTCTGAGGGGTGGATGCACTCCTCGAAAGCTCCATTTTGGCCAGCAAGGTGCCGGGGAGGCCTCTGGGCAGCCGAATGGCGCTTCTGAATGGTGGATCCGCCCCTCAGAATCTCCATTTTGGCCGGCAACGTGCAGGACAAATGTTCAGAGCCTCTGCGGTTGTTCGTAAGGGCGAACAACCGCTGTGGTGCTGCAAGATTCGTAGTTTCGGGCCTTGTTCGGAAACACTAGGGGGCGCTGATGACGTAACTTCAAATGTTCGTTAAGGGAATGCTCGTTACCCGGGGATTACCTGTATTAGTTGAGAAGATTCCTGCGCATAGACTTTTAGCAATAAATTCATTTAATTGAATCTTCTCGTGTGGACCTGGTCTTTAGACCCCTACAGAAGCATTAGAGACACTCAGATTTTCTCCACTCCATGTTCTTTTTTCTTCTTGCCAACCGGCATCTCTGCCCCGCTTGAAATCCTGCAGCCCATCAACTGGGAGGCCTGCTACTCCAGCTTGCAGGTGGATCGCTCCGTGAAAGAGGTGGAGTGGGCCACGCCGGGATCCTCCTCTGGCTTGAAGGTGCTGGAAGAGTTTGTGAAGGACAGGTTGAAGTGCTTCGGCTCAGACCGAAATGACCCCAACCGGCCAGCCCTGAGCAACCTCTCGCCCTGGTTCCACTTTGGTGAGTACAGGTAGTTCTCAACTTACAACCGTTCATTTAATGGCCATCCAAAGTTACAATGGCACTGGAAAATGTGACTTATGACCGTTTTCAAGTTACAACCTTTGTAACATCATCAGAATCGTGTGATCAAAATTCAGACACTTAGCAACTGACTCGTATTTATGACGGTTGCATTGTCCCGGGGTCGTGTGATCCCCTTTTGCGACCTTCCGACTAGCAAAGTCAAGGGGGAAGCCAGATTCACTTAATGACCGGGTTATTAATACTACAACTGTTGTGATTCACTTAACGACTGGTGGAAGAAAGGTTGTAAAACGGGGCAAAACTCACTTAAATGTCTCGCTTAACAACAGAAATGTTGGGCTTGATTGTGGTCATAAGTTGCGGACTGCCTGTGTACGGGGAGCGGAAGTAGAGTCTTTGGGAAACCCAGCTGGTGCATCGGTGCAGCCGGTGCATTGATTGGGGACTAGGGGATGGGGAGAGTATTTGAACCCAGAGCTAGAAGCCTTCCCCAATCTGATGTTTATAGATATGACTTAGATTGCAATTCCCAGAATCCACCAGCCAACAAGCTAGTTTGCTAAAATGGGTTTGGGCAGTGTGGTTGGCATGTTGTGGGAATGTGGTAGTCCTCAACAATTCGCTTAATGATCATTGAAATTTCAATGACACCTTTAATGGTCAGGACTATGACCGGTTCCTCGCACGTACGAATTTAATAATAAATAAATAATAGCCCGGAGGCTGGTAACCTTAGTGGGTAGATGGATGACCTCTGATTTCATCCCTCGTAGGTCAGGTCGCTGTGCAACGAGCCATTTTGGAGGTGCGCAAACATCGCACCAAGTACAAAGAGTCCGTGGAAGGTTTCGTCGAGGAGGCCGTGGTGCGTCGGGAACTGGCGGACAACTTCTGTTTCTACAACCCCAACTACGACAAGGTTGAAGGTAATGGAGCCCTCCATCTTCTGAGCTCATACGAGACGCATTTGGGGTGTGCGCCTGTATATGTGAGATCTTGCTCCCTTGTGTTTATGTAGTGAGTCCAGACTAATTCCCTCTATCTTACCAAGGCCCTCTATCTTCTGAGCTCATACGAGACGCGTAGACCCAAAGACCAAAGCATAAAGAGGTTGGGTGAAGGCCTCTGTTATGTCCTTAAACCTGTGCTGGTTATGTGATTGCAGCCACTGTGTCAGGTGCGAATAACTGGACTCAGATGTGTAGAATTCAAACCAGCTACTTTATTGTTTTCTGCCTATAATACAGGAATCTTCCCAGACTGGCAGTTTTCGCGTAGGAAATTTAATTTAATTTAATTTAATTAAAAGTTCTTATAGGCCGCCCAATCCCGTAGGACTCAGGGCGGCGTACAGCAAAGATAAGAACAAGTAAAAATATAATAAGAAACAATTTAAAACGTTACAAAATTTAAAAAGCCATTCATCCATGGGGAAATACGATCTTCTTCACCCCGCCTGCAGGAAGAGCCATGTCTTTACGGCTTTGCGGAAGGCCAGGAGGGTGCGGATAATCCGGATCTCTGGTGGGAGTTGGTTCCAGAGAGATGGGGCTCCCACAGAGAAGGCCCTCCCCCGTGGTCCCGCCAACCGGCATTGTTTGGCTGATGGGACCTGGAGGAGACCAACTCTGTGGGACCTAACCGGTCGTAGGGAGGTATGTGGTAGGATGCGGAAAGACTAGATAAGGCTTGAAAGCGTTTGGGGGGTGTGCCTGTGTATGTAAGTTCTTGCTCCCTTGTGTTTATGTAGTGAGTCCAGGCTAATTCCCCGTTTGACCCCTCCTTCCAACTGGGTGTTCTGACCCAGATCCCCAAACACGACAAACCCTCTGAAGTTAAATATTCTTTTAATTAGGGGTGCCAGCAGCCCTGGCAAAAAGTTTCTCTCTCACCGCAGGCTAACTAATCCGGCGGCCAAAAGATGGATATTGCCACATCTATTCATCTCCGCCCCCTGCCTTTTATCCCCAGAGCTAGGGTGGGGCTTCGCTAGCAGTGGTGGCTCTTCCGTCCCAAGGATCGGCCCATAGATTTCCACTGCTCTCCTCTCCTCTGCCTTCTGTGCATTCCTGTGTCAGGCACTGGACCCAGCTGTTCCTCCTCTTCCTCATCAGCCACCTCCAGGCCTAGGGGCTGTTGACTCTCCATCTGAGGGTTGACGGACGGCCCAGGCTCCGCCTCTCTCTCTCTCTCTCTCTCTCTCTGCCAGTTCCACTCCCTCTTCCCCCTCGGAGATCTCAGGTTGCCTTGATGCTGACCCTGACTCCCACGCCTCCTCTTCTGATTCGGCTGCTGGAAGGGCCGGCGGCCGATAGGCCACAACACTGGCACAGTTGCTCTCCAACGTCCTGACAGGTGTGTATTCTTCCAAAGGTGCTTATGACTGGGCCAAGACCACACTGAAGCTCCATGCCAAGGACAAGAGGCCTTACCTGTACACACTGGAGCAATTAGAAGAAGGGAAGACACACGACCCCCTGTGGAACGCTGCACAGGTAGGCCAAAGTCAAGAGGAAACATGGTTAGGAGATCCTGGTTAATTGCATTTGACTAGGACTTTGTGGCCTTCTTCAACTGCATGCGTGGAGGCCATGCCTTTGCCTACATCTCTTTATTGTCATACAGGTAGTCCTCGACTTATGACCACAATTGGGCCCAACATTTCTGTCGCTAAGCGAGGGAGTTGCTAAGCGAGCTTTGCCCCCTTTTACGAACTTTCTTGCCACGGTTCTTAAGTGAATCGCTGCGGTTGTTATGTCAAGTCACCCGGTTGTAAAGCGAATCTGGCTTCCCCCGTTGACTTTGCTTGTCAGAAGGTCGCAAAAGGGAGTCACATCCCCCCCCCCCGGGGCACACTGCGACCGTCATAAATACATGCATTCGCACCATAAACTGGAAGACTATGTGACCGGCGCGCGTGTGCACGCCGGAAACCGGAAGCTCAGCACTTCCAGTTTCCGTCACTCTCCCACCTGCGCGCCAGAGAGCTACTCTTCCGGTTTCCGCTGCTCCCCTGCGCACATGCGCACGCTCCCGTTTCGGTACTCGGTGCCGAAAAGGTTGGCCAACACTCTACTAGATTGTGCAGAAATGGAGAGGCTTACATTGAAAATCAAACAGAAAGAAGACACAGAATATTATTAAACATGGAACTTATTTTACCAGTGGTTGGAAAAAAGGGGAGGAGATCAAGAATGTGATCTGTATTGTTAAGCAAATTAAATACGCCAGACAAGACGATGTTTATTAAGCACTAAGAAATGTACTGAGTAGAAAATTTATAAAATGTATTTTTGAAAAAGTCCCTTCCAACCCAAGGATGCTGGGGTTTCCCGAGTGACTCTAGCTTTCTCCAAAGACATGTGAGGTTCACCAGTGGTGGGTTCCTACCAGTGCGGTCCACTCTATAGCACCGGTAGCGGCCCGCTGGTGACGTCACAGTACCGGTGCGGTCGGTTGCCGGTGCCTGGGCGCCGCCATTAAAAAAAAATTTATTTTTTTTAAAAAAAATTCTTCTGCGCATGCCCAGAAGCCGAGTTTCCGGCACTGCTCATGCGCTGCCTTCCTACCCCACAGTGAGTCCAAGCAGGGGAGGATGGCTGAGGGAGCGCGTGAGACGCTGAAAGAACGGGCGGCAGGAGCTATCCCCATTCCCCTCCCTTCAGCAGTCTGAGAAGCCATGAACGCGCGGGATGATCCTAGGCATTTTCGCATGTTTGAGGCATCTCGAGCTGCTGAGGGGAGGGGGAATGGGCGGCAGGACCTATCTCAGTTCCCCTCCCTTCAGCAGTCTGAGAAGCCACGCCCAACCGGTCACATGGCTGGCAAGCCACACCCACAAAATAAGCCACGCCCACAGAGTGGCAGTAAAAAAATTAGGAACCCGTCCCTGAGGTTCACCCGTCCTCCCCCCCTTCCATCTCAGCTCCAGATGGTTCACGAAGGGAAGATGCATGGCTTCTTGCGGATGTATTGGGCCAAGAAGATCTTGGAGTGGACCAGGTCACCTGAGGAGGCCCTGCAGTTTAGCATCTACCTGAATGACCGCTATGAATTGGACGGCCGAGACCCCAACGGTTATGTAGGTGAGTAACGGAGAGGCTGGGAGGTCACCCAAGGAATTGGGGGAAAGGACCCATGACTTAGCCTTTTGGCCTTCTCTCTGCCCCCCGTTAAACAGGACGGTCGTTAAGCGAGGACTGCCTGTAAAGCTAAAGTCATACCAGAGAGGAGAATGACGTGTGTAATAGATGTAGTTTCATAAGTTTTAGGTTTTGCTTGAAGGCCTCTTTCCAAAGTCTCTTGGTTATTATCCATGTTGATCGCACGGCTTCTAAGCGAAGGATGGGGCAGATAGCTGGGATCTCAGCATCTCTTGGAGATCGACTGTAATTAGGGCACTGATTGGGTGTGCATCCGTGCATCAAATAGAGTGTGTCACTTAAATTCAGATCTTTCTAGATTAGATTAGATTAGATTAGGAGAGATTAGATTTTAGATTAGATTAGATTAAAAGAGATTATAGATTACATTAGATTATGTGTGCATCCATACGTCAATAGTGTGTGTCACTTAAACTCGGATAGACCTTTCTAGTTTGGATTAGATTAGAAGAGATTAAAGATTAGATTAGATTAGATTATGTGTGCATCCATATGCTAATAGTGTGTCATTTAAACTTGGATAGAACTTTCTAGATTAGATTATAGATTAGACCAGAGTAGATTAGACTAGAGTAGATTAGATATGCATCCATATCACTTAAACTCAGATAGATCTTTCTAGATTAGATTAGAATGGGATTAGATTAGATTATGAACACCATCCATGTCAATAGGTTACTTAAACTCGACTAGATTTCTAGATTATGTTGTTATAGATTAGATTGTGCATCCATATGTCAATAGTGTGTGTCACTTAAACTCGGATAGATCTTTCTAGTTTAGATTAGATTAGAAGAGATTAAAGATTAGATTAGACTAGACTAGACTAGACTAGATTAGATTATATGTGCATCCATATGCTAATAGAGTGTGTCATTTAAACTTGGATAGAACTTTCTAGATTAGATTAGATTAGATTATAGATTAGACTAGAGTAGATTAGACTAGAGTAGATTAGGTATGCATCCATATCACTTAAACTCAGATAGATCTTTCTAGATTAGATTAGAATGGGATTAGATTATATTATGAACACCATCCATGTCAATCTGTTACTTAAACTCGGCTAGATTTCTAGATTATGTTGTTATAGATTAGATTGTGCATCCATACGTCAATAGTGTGTGTCACTTAAACTCGGATAGATCTTTCTAGTTTAGATTAGATTAGAAGAGATTAAAGATTAGATTAGACTAGACTAGACTAGACTAGATTAGATTATATGTGCATCCATATTCTAATAGAGTGTATCATTTAAACTTGGATAGAACTTTCTAGATTAGATTAGACTAGAGTAGATTAGGTATGCATCCATATCACTTAAACTCAGATCTTTCTAGATTAGATTAGAATGGGATTAGATTAGATTAGATTATGAACACCATCCATGTCAATATGTCACTTAAACTCAGCTAGATCTTTCTAGATTATATTGTTGTTATAGATTAGATTGTGCATCCATATGTCAATAGAGTGTATCACTTAAACTCAGATCTTTCTAGATTAGATTAGATTATAGATTAAATTGGATTGGATTAAACCCTATATTTGCCCAAGCCTCGCTCTCTGTCTCTGCTAGGCTGCATGTGGTCCATCTGTGGGATCCACGATCAAGGATGGGCTGAACGGGCCGTCTTTGGCAAGATCCGCTACATGAATTATGCCGGTTGCAAGAGGAAGTTTGATGTCGCCCAGTTCGAGCGCAAATACAGTCCTCAACGCTTCACTTAGCAGCCTCTGCGGAAGGCCCCCGTCAACGCTGGGGGACATGTGCTTCTCCCCTTCTAAAGGACAAGAATAATAAAGGCACTCCCTGTTGCAGAACAAAAGCAAGCTTGATCTACTGATTGAGACACCAGGCTAGAAACCAGGAGAGGGCGAGTTCTAGTTCCCTTAGACATGAAACCCAATGTCAGCCTCCACACTGCCTGCTTGCTTCGGCTGCCATAGAAACGGGGGGTGGAGGGACGGTTAGGTATTTGGGAGTGGGGGGGGGGAGGAAGCTGCGCTGGAGATGTCTCTTCTTGTGTTTGATTAGGGGCCTAGGGAGGAAAGTTCTCATCACCTACGGCCAAGCTACATGGACATGTTTACAGCCTGCTCAAGGTCAACGGCTTCGAGGGACCAGATGTGGAAGCCCAAACGGCCCAGTGCACCCACCTGACATCTTGGGACACTGGGATTGGATGATTTACCCAGGGGGGTTATGAGGGGAGGGTTTTGTGATTATTTGTATATGCATTTACGCGCCTTTTGCCTCAGATCTTGCTTTCATTTTGTCGCTATCAGTTCTCGTCTAGTAAAAGTACTCTTCTCTATCGACATGGAGTTGGGGTCTTCCTTTCCTGGACTTTGAATGGAAGCACACCTGACACCCAGATGGGTGACTGGACCAATCACTGGTAGAGGGTGAGTTCTAGATTTTCGGTCAATCACAGGGAGATGGTGAGTTCTAGATTTTTGGCCAATCACAGGGAGATGGTGAGTTCTAGATTTTCGACCAATCACTGGGAGATGGTGAGTTCTAGATTTTCGACCAATCACTGGGAGACGGTGAGTTCTAGATTTTCAGCCAATCACTGGGAGACGGTGAGTTCTAGATTTTCAGCCAATCAGAGAGACGGCAAGTTCTAGATTTTCAGCCAATCACAGGGAGACGAGTTCTAGATTTTCAGCCAATCACTGGGAGACGGTGATTTCTAGATTTTCGACCAATCACAGGGAGATGGCGAGTTCTAGATTTTTGGCCAATCACTGGGAGATGGTGAGTTCTAGATTTTTAGCCAATCACTGGGAGACGGTGCGTTCTAGATTTTCGGCCAATCACTGGGAGACGGTGAGTTCTAGTCCCACCTTAGGCATGAAAGATTGTGTGATCAGAGAGCACCAAGGATTCCACAGTCCTCCTCTTCCTCTCCACAAATTCCTCCCTCTTCTAACACTGATGATGTTACCTAGATTGGTAATAAAATGTCTGCAAGCAAACAACTGAGGTCAGAGAGCACCAGGGACCCCACAGCCCTCACACCTCTTCTTCCTCTTACTCTCCGCATACTCCACTCCTTCCTAGTTCTGATGACATTAGCTAGTTGGGTCATGAAACGTCTGCAAGAAAACCACCCAGCTCAGAGAACATCAAGGACTCCACAGTTCAATCCTGAGCTACAAATATTCTCTTCTATCGATTTATTGAATATAATCTTTATTGGGGAAACTGCTCCATAAACAGGGGGTGCAAGGCGGAGAAGAAATGACCCAATATATGTAGTCCTCGACTTACGACCACAACTGAGCCCAGAATTTATGTTGCTAAGCAAAAAAATTGTTAAGTGACTTTCGTCCCACTTTACGACTTTTCTTGCAGTGGTTAAGTGAATCCCTTCAGTTGTTAAATTAGTAACACGGTTGTTAAGTGAATCTGGCTTCCCCCTTAACTTTGCTTGTCAGGTCACAAAATGGGATCGTGTGACCCCGGGACACTGCAACCGTCATAAATACGAACCAGTTGCCAAGCCTCTGAATTTTGATCATGTGATCAACAGTCTCATCTATGGGAAAAACGGTTGCAAGTCACTTTTTTCAATGCTGTTGTAGCTTCTAACGGTCACCAAATGAACTGTTGTAAGTCGAGGACTACCTATAATCATTTTGGGAGGGACTGGTACAGCTACCATCCAGGGGTGGGTTCCTGCCGGTACGCTCTTACCTGTTGGTCGCCGCAGAACCGAAGAAGGCGGTGGCGTTCCCCCGCCCGCTTTCCCCCACCCGCCTAGATGCCGCCATTTGCGTTCTTTTGCCCTCTGCGCATGTGCAAAGCGTTCTGCTTGCGCAGAGGGCAAAAGAACGCAAATGCCGGTGTCCAGGCGGGCGGGAGAAAGCGGGCGGGGGAAGCCCCGCACCACGAACGCCACCGCCTTCTTCGGTTCTGCGGCGACCAACAGGTAAGAGCGTATCGGCAGGAACCCACCCCTGCTACCATCCCATCGAGCATTTTCTCCAAATTTATTGTATTGTTTTAATAAAGTATTTCAGTTGTGAAACACTCTGCCAACCATAAAGATACCAGAGACGCAGGCTGCTTATTATTATTATTGTTTTATTATGGATGACATTTCTATGGTTATACTTTACTGGAATAATGGATGGATTTCCAGGTTCAATTAGTGTACTCTTCATTTTTTCCCCCACAAAGAACATTTACGTCAACACAGATAAGAAACGTGGTGTTTTTTTTTTGCCAAATGGGCATTAAATCCACAGCTCAGGCAGCTCCGAGCACCATTTAGCATCCTAAATCCTTCTTCTGTGCATCTTTTTTTTGGGGGGTACTTTCTGGTATTTCTAAAGTGAACCCTTTAGAACCTACTGCCTCCTTGCTGGTTTTTGTAAAACTGAATCAGTGCTTTTAGAAAACTAGCATTTGCTAGCAAAAGAGAAATAAACGTTCTGGAATCTCCAACATCTTCAAACGTTGGCTTGAAGCAACAGTGGAAGGAAAATGCTAAAAAAAACACATGTGCATTTGTGATTTTTTCTCCCCAAGTGCGTTAAAAAGAGGTGTGCAGGGAGCCACAATTTTTTTTAAGAGGTGCTGACAGGGCCAGAGCGAACATAAATATACTTAATATAAATGTAATTATCGGGGTGAAATCAGGTCTCCCTTGGTTAAAACAATTCAGATTTAACGACATTGGGGGCTAAGTTGGTATTCTGCATCGCTTGGCCACAAAGCCAAGAAAGAGGATCCTTTCAGGAAGAAATTGGGCAAATTTAGTAGGAAGATTTGATTAGGGGTGGCGAGGGACGTTTCACCAGAATGGATGTTGAGTGAAGGAAGAATCAATTGATTTTCAGTTTATTGTTCAGTTTTGGATCTCCTGCTGTTCTGGGTTTGTCTAGAACAGCGTTTCTCTACCACGGCCGCTTGGGGTTAGGGTTAGGGTTGGTGGACTTCCAACTCCCAGAATTGGGAGTTGGCTGGGGAATTCTGGGAGTTGAAGTCCACCTGTCTTCAAGCGGCCACGGTTGAGAAGCCCTGTTCCAGAATGTTCTTTCTGCAGCCCTGCGGAGTTTGCACACAAGAGGGGCACCTTCTCAGCAGGCATCCAAGGAAATGGATCTCCAGAGGTTCCCTAAACCAGGGGGTCTCCAACCTTGGCAACTTTTAAGACTTGTGGACTTCAACTCCCAGAATTCCTCAGCCAGCTTTGCAAATCTTTCCTGCCGTGCCAATATTGACGGATTAATTTCATTTTTCCCCTGGGCTGCTATGCTCAGATAGCCTGGTTGGGATGTTAACACCTGCCCATCCAGGAGCCGAGTCGTAAAAACCTACCTATCTCAATTTTGGATATTGCTTCATGGAGCTAGCATTTTCTTTCTGGAATTTGGAATGAGTTGTACGTTGCTTTCCTGGGTTTTTTAAAAAAAGTATCTTCTAGGACAGTGATGGCGAACCTATGGCACGGGTGCCACAAGTGTAAGGTGACCAGACGTCCCGCTTTTGGCGGGACAGACCCGCTTTTTAGCAATTTGTCCCGTGTCCTGCGGCGTTTCAAAAAAGTCCCGCTTTTTAATTTGAATTTGCTAGTTCGTTTCTTTTGTATTTCTTCTCTTCAATGAGATACATCCCATCATTTCTAGGGCTTCTGCAAATCTCTATTCAGGGATTCCCACCTTTTAACCATGAAATAAACAAAGGAGATCTGTTCTTTTGGGTAATGCAAAGTGCCACGAGTTCCTGCCGGTTCGGCCCGGCCAGTCGTTCGGCGTAGAGGCGATGGAACTGGCGGCGGTTGCGGCGCGGGGCTTCTCCCGCCCGCTTCCCCTGGCCGGCTGGACGCCGCCATTCGAGTTATTTTGTCCTCTGCGCATGCACAGAGGACAAAATAACCCGAATGGCGGCGTCCAGCCGGGCGGGAAACGGGCGGGAGAAGCCCCGCGCCACAACCGCTGCCAGTTCCATCGGCTCTACGCCGACGAACAGGTAAGCCTGCGCCAGTAGGAACCCACCCCGGCTGCGATGAAGGGGGGGTGTTTGGGGGGGGTGCACAAAGCTGCAGGACGAGATGGACCCCTCCCGTCTTGCTCCCCTAGAAACCCACCCCCCGTCAATGGTGTCCCGCTTAAAAAAAAAATCTGGTCACCTTACACAAGTGGCACGCGGAGCTATATCGGTGGGCACGCAAGTTGAGGTCCGGCGCGCATGTGTGCCAGCCAGCTGATTTTCGGGCCTTCTGGGCCCACTGGGAGTGGGGAAACAGGGTGTTTCCAGCCTCTGGAGGGGCTGGGGCAGGCCGTTTTCGCCCTCCCCGGGCTTCTAGAAAGGCTCTGGAGCCTTGGGAGAGCGAAAAACGGGTGTGCCGGGAGCGGGGGGTAAGGGAGGGTCACGCGGGCATGTGCAGGGGGGCATGGAATTATGGGTGTGGGCACACACTTGCGTGACCCCCCCCCCGGACTCCCCCCCCCTTTTGGCACGCGAACCAAAAAAGGTTCACCATCACTGTTCTAGGATCAAACTTAAGCCTCAGAAGAATAGCAGCCATAAAGCTTGTGATTCTGGGATGAAGAAAATGGCTTTTTCTTCAAGCAATGCCTTGCAGCGATGTTGGGATCCATCCATGTTGTGATATTTTTTTAAAAAAAAATGGTGCAATTGTAATTTTTCAGATCTCTCTCGACTGCCTTTCATGGTTCTCCAAACGTGGCAACTTTAAAAGAGTTTGTGGACTTCAATGCCCAGAATTTTCCCCAGCTAGCGATGAGAATTCTAGTTCTTCAAGTTGGCAAGGTTGAAAAAGAGCGTTTTAAGGGAAGCTTGGGTGACAGCACATAAAATGGACGAGAAGCCTTAAAGCCAAATAAAACCGTGCCCACTTGGAGAAGCCCTGTAAATCGGGGTAGATCATCATCTCTATGGCTGTGAGAAATAGGAATTTATTCTTGTTAAATAAGACATGCAATAAGAGCCATAGCACAACCATGTTGAATCTATTTGTAATGGACAAATAATATTGTGTAACAGAATGTATTTTATGGATGTCAGCTCATTTTCACTGTCCTCAGATGCAGGATATGTTTTTACCATGTTCTGGGAATGAAGAGGAGAGGAAGGGATGATACGGAAATGTTTTTCTCTTTTGTTATGTAGGGAATGAGCTCATGGGAATGCACAGGTTCACACAGAAAGAGAGGAAGTGTGGAGCTGTCAGGAGGATGAATATGTTCTGGGTTTTTTTCCCTATGTTGTAAACACTGTGTTGGGATCAGTGGTGGGTTCCTACCAGTGCGGTCCACTCTATAGCACCGGTAGCGGCCCGCTGGTGACGTCACAGTACCGGTGCGGTCAGTTGCCGGTGCCTCAGCGCCGCCATTTTTTTAAAAAAAAATTAATTTTTTTTAAAAAAATTATTCTGTGCATGCCCAGAAGCCGAGTTTCCGGCACTGCTCATGCGCTGCCTTCCTACCCCACAGTGAATCCAAGCAGGGGAGGATGGCTGAGGGAGCGCGTGAGATGCTGAAAGAACGGGCGGCAGGAGCTATCTCCATTCCCCTCCCTTCAGCAGTCCGAGAAGCCACGAACATGCGACGATGATCCTAGGCATTTTCGCACGTTTGAGGCTTCTCGAGCTGCTGAGGGGAGGGGGAATGGGCGGCAGGACCTATCTCAGTTCCCCTCCCTTCAGCAGTCCGAGAAGCCATGCCCACCCGGTCACATGGCTGGCAAGCCACACCCACAAAATAAGCCACGCCCACAGTGTGGTAGTAAAGAAATTAGGAACCCGCCCCTGGTTGGGATGTTACATAATGGGAGGTTGGACGATATGATGTGAGGAGAATGGGAGGAGTAAGGTGGAGTCATGTTCTGTATAAATCCATGTTTCTGGATGATGACTTTTGCCGCTACTTGTATCAGAAATTCTGAGTCCTACGGGATTGGGTGGCCTATAAGAACTTTTAATTAAATTAAATTAAATTAAATTCTGTCTTCTGTTCAGGTATTGGACCTTTGATCAAAGAACTATTATAAATCTGTTTATGTTGTTCTTAATCTGGATTCCTGCTTAATTATTTTTCTCACAATGGCCTTCGGAATCTGCAACCTTCTTAAAATTCTGTCCTCAAGTGAGATTATAACTCTGGTTTTGACAAGAGTCACTTAGGAATGGCCGTGCAACCTTCCAGAAATCTCACCTGGCCAGCCAGAAACCTCCAAGCAATGGATGACCTCCTCTCACCTCACTTCCTAACCTACTTTGACCAAGTATCTCAAAGCCACAGATATCAGGGGAGGCAGAGCAGCATTAGAACCCAAGACACCTCTACCAGTTATCTGGAACCCCTTCGCCCTGTCCACTGGCAGGAGCCGCTTAGAGCAGGCCTCCGAGCCTGGTCCCCTTCCTCCAATTGTGGGGAGGCTCCCAACGACCCTGATCCAGTGGCCACGATGGCTTAGGAGTGGGGCTATTGAAAAGAGAGTTTCCTGCTAGGGGGAAAAAAATACCGATTTTCTCTCTCACTGGAACATCGTCCAGTTTGCAAGTCGACCGACATTATGTCTCTTACCAGAGACTTTTCAGATGAACAGGGAGGAAAAGTGTGAGTTTGTGTGTGTGTGCGTTATGTGTGTCACGATGTGATTATTGTCAGTTTGTGCATCTCTATGTTTTTCTACTGTTTCTTGTATTTATGGTCAAGCAGACGTATGATATATTCTATTAAGCATGTCTGCATTCCTGAGGTTTCCTCCTTCCTTCTCTTCCGCCATTTCTGCCAAAAAGCAGAAGTGATTTATTCATTAGCCGATAAGATGTAGCCTACTAAGGATTCTTTTTATTACTTTTCTACTGAAATAAATATTTTGTTAATTAGATTTGAATCTCGGTTTTATTTTATAAGTATGTTTTCAAAAGGGAAGCAACGATCCATCGACCTCCGGGGGATCTCCCCCGCCAACAATGTGTGTGTGTGTTCTCACGCATGGATCCTTTTAAGGAGCTGGGAAGGGGCTTTGGTCCTCTCAGCCCCCCACCCCCCGCATCACCACCCCAATCCAGGTGTGCCATTCTGGTTATCCAACTCCCATTTCCCCACTAAGATTCTCCCGAGTTTTAAAAGGATAGGTTTTTAATACTTTTTGCTCCCTTTCTGGCTCCTGACGAATCAGGGGTGAGGTTTAGCAAAGAAAAATAGAGAATTTGAGGCAAGGATCGCGGTTGTCCGAAGAAAAATTAAAAAGACAAAAAAAAAATAATAACAACAAAAACGGCCTTGTCCGGCACACAGCAACCGATACGGTAAGTCAAACAAGGCAGGGATCGTCGATTTCCCCTTTTACGAGCGTGGCCGGATCCTGTCGGGGAACTCAACCTCCGGAAAGCCCATCCTCGGCTTCTCCCCTGTGGATGGAGCAAAGTCCTTGTAGGATGCGCACCAAGCTATCTCCTCTGCCTTTCTGTAGAAAGGAAAATTCATCTTCATTGTGCGTCTGAGTTGGTCACAGGAGCCAAACCTGTTTGCTCGAATCCTAGCAGCAGGAGAGAAACTTCACTTCCGCAGGGCAAAGCCGTGAAGGCCTTCCGTTGCTTGGGCTTTGAAGCGTGGGAGAAGCGTCCGGCTTCGTTGCTGGTCAGTTCAGTCTTCGGAGGAGGCGCAGGCTGCACGGCGACCTGCAGCTTCTCGGCCGTCACGTGGCTGCTCCTACCGTGTCCTCTTCCGGTTCGTAGTCGGAGAGGTCGGCTTCCAGGGACTGTTTGGCCAGGAGCTCCCGCCGAGCTTGCAAACGGGCGCATTTGGGGCAGGGTCCCGACCGGAAGCAGCCCTTATGGTAGCAAGCTCGGCACTCTGCAAGGGTGGGTGGAGAAAAAGAAGGGGATCAGGAGAAGCGGAAGGCATGCGGGGCATCCGTCTCAAACAATCCGCATTTCCTAAGGGAACTAGGGGCCAGTCCGCATTTATCGTATGGCACATTCACATCATATTTTACAGGAGTGAAATACAAAACACAGAATTTAAAAAAAATCCGAAATCTTAACAGGAAGATTGCAAATGTATATCTCCCTTTTTAACTTCCCTTTTATGACCCTGTAATCCCTTAATTTGGGGTAGAGTCGGGGATGACTGGATGGAGCTGAGCATTTACTGGCTGGATGCCCTTCCTGATGCCTACCTCGCGTTCACAGCAGATATGTTTTCCTTTGTGCCCTAGGCGAGGAACATTTGTGGCTACCTAGGATTGAATCATCAACCTCCTGAGTGGGAGGAGAACATCTTCACCACTAGGCTGCCATGCCGATTAACAAAAGTATATCTAAGTTTTAAATATAATTCACGAATAAAGGCGAATATACGTGTCCTGGGATAATGTTGCAGGATCAAATCTGGGCCGGTCACCGGGATCAGAGGTTTTGTTTTTTCCCGAGCTTTACTAGGGATGGGCTCGGAGAGTGACCGACCCAGATTGGATCCTGTAAATATAATTGTTTATATTCATTTGTTGCAGCCACGATCTCCATTATAGGTTCTGTTTTGACACTCGGCCACTATTGGTTAGATGGTTTGTTTTTCGGCCCCCACAGTCACAATTTGGTGATGTCATTTTGCTCCACTTATAGAGCCAGTTCAAACATTGGAGAGCAGCTAGTCCTCAAGAACAGAATTAGCCTAGACTTGCTATGAGCTATGTAAACACAAGAGGGCCAAGTATAACCCCTCCATTAGAAGGCCTTAGACCAGCGGTTTTCAACCTGTGGGTCGCAACCCCTTTGGGGGTCGAACGACCCTTTCACAGGGGTCGCCTAAGACCATCAGAAAACACATATTTCCAATGGTCTTAGGAACCAAGTCACCGCTCCTCTCTCTGTCTCTAGGCGGGTCCACCCACATGCAAATAGACTACTGCAAAAAAAAAAATCTGTACCATGGGAACTTCTGAGCATGCACAGAAGCCGAATTTCCGGCACTGCGCATGCGTTGCCATCTTGTTTTCAGCTTTTTTTTTGCAATTTTTTTTTTAAAAAATCGGCACTGCGCATGTGTGTGTGCACAAAGCGCACCCACGAGACGTGGCCACGCAGCGCAGGAGGAAGCGAACCGGCAGTGAGGTAAGTTAGAACCCACCCCTGAGTTTCCTAATAATTTTATTATTTTATGGTTGGGGGTCACCACAACATGAGGAACTGTATTAAAGGGTCGCGGCATTAGGAAGGTTGGGAACCGCTGCCTTAGTCCCTTATCTAGTATAGCTAGTCCTTGACTTAACAATCATTTGTTTAGTCGCAAGTGGAGGTCCAAGATTTCCTGGGAAAAGCCACGAGAGTTCAAAGTTGAGTAAGAGATATCTTGTTGTTGGGCTAGAAGAGTAACAGAGTTGGAAGGGACCTTGGAGGTCTTCTAGACCAACCCCCTGCTCCAGCAGGAGATCCTATACCCTTCCGGACTTGGATTGTCAGAAATTTTATCCTGCAGAGAAGAACCTGGCAACGATCTACAGGCAGTCCTTGACTTACAACCATTGGGTAAAGTGACCGTTTGAAGTTATAACGGCATTGAAAAAAGTGACTTACGACCGTTTTTCACACTTACAACCGTTGCAGCATCCCCGTGGTCACACCACCAAAATTCGGACGCTTGGCAACTGCTTCAATTTATGACGTTTGCAGTGTCCAGGGGTCACGTGAACCCCTTTTGTGATCTTCTGACAAGCAAAGTCAAAGGGGAAGCCTGATTCACTTAACAACTGTTGTTAGAGAGAGAGAGAGAGAGAGAGAGAGAGAGAGAGAGAAAGAGAGAGGGGAAGAGAGAGAGAGGAAGAGAGAGAGAGGAAGAGAGAGAGAGGAAGAGAGAGAGAGAGAGGAAGAGAGGAAGAGAGGAAGAGAGGGCAGGGGGAAGAGAGGGAGGGAACGAGAGGGGGGAAAATGGGGAGGGAAACGGGGGGAAGAGAGAGGGAGGGAATGAGAGAGATGAGAGAAAAGGGGAAGAGAGAGAAATGAGAGAGCTGGAGGGAGAGAATAAGAGGGAAACGAGAGAGAAGGGGATAGAAACAAAGGAAAGTAAGAAAGAAAGAAAGAGGGAAGAAGCGAGAGGGAGAGGAAAAAGAAAAACGGAGGGAGGGAGGGAGAGAGAGAGAGACCCATTTCCCACAGAAAAACCCTGAGCCACAAAACCCGGGTAGGCGTGGCTGGAGGGGTCATGTGACTGGGTGGGAGTGACGTTGAGTTGGCCATGCCCACCCAGATTTTGTGGCTCCTAATGTTTTCTTTTCTCTGGGAAATGGGTCCAAATGGCTCTTTGAGTGTTTAAGGTTGCAGACCCCTGGGTTAACAGAACAACAGAGTTGGAAGGGACCTTGGAGGTCTTCTAGTCCAACCGCTTGCTCAAGCAGGAGACCTTTCCAGACTACTGGCAATTGTGAATGGATTGTCAGAAATTATACGTTGCAGGGAAGACAGCTCAGCTGGTACCAATCTATGGAGAAATTGTTCAGTGCTAGTTGTGTTGAAGACCACCAACTGAGGGCTGTGCATCCTTTCTAGATGCAGTATGAAACAATACTGGGATATGTGGATGTGTGGGTCTTTCTTCAGCTCCCAAATAAACTTAAAACTTAAAATGTGAAAGTTGTTAGGAGATTAGCTCTCCCATTTGATGGCTCACCTTCGCACGTCTTGCATTTGTTCAGCTCAAAGGGAAACAGGATATCGTCCTCATTCTGGCAGAATTCGCAGATGAAGCCCTTCGCTTGGCACAGCTGGGCGAGAAGATAAAAAAAACGTGGACTGTCAAGATCAAACAGCTTCGCTTCGTTCAAAGTTTAATGCGTCTCAACTTGCCAATGAACCAGGAGGAGGAAAGGGGGAAATGAAATGCCGAGAATGTATGCCGGGATTGTTGAGAGCCTGGAAACCATCAAGGTCACCCCTGCAGGTGCTGGTGACAGAGATGGCCTGTTCCCATAACAAACAAACGTCTCATAATTGAACAATGTGGTCACCCAGGGGTGAGGAGATGGAGAAGCTATGGTTTAATTAGGTGAGCAATTGCGCGGGGAAACCAGAGCTGGTTTTGTTTCTTTGGTACCAATATGGTGTGTCCAATAAAGTTTTACTTTTGGGAATTCAAGTGATTTGGGTTCACCAGTTAGACAGTTGACACTAACACAACAATCCCACCGTTTGGGTTTCACTCAGCCCGAGAGGGAGATTCTAGGACTGCTGTTTTACAGCTGGTCTTCCAACTTACAGTTAACTTAGGTACCGTTCAAAGTTAACTTGAACCCCCCCCCCAATCTCTGTGGCAGCCCTTCAAATATTGGAAGACTGCTCTCGTGTCTCCCCCGGTCCTTCTCTTCACTAGACTAGGCATGCCTGGTTCCTGTAACCGTTCATCGTATGTTTTAGTCTCCAGTCCCCTAATCCTCTTGGTTGCTCTTCTCTGCACTCTTTCCAGAGTCTCAACATCTGTTTTATAGTGTGGTGACCAAAACTGGATGCCGTATTCTAGGTGTGGCCTTACTAAGGCTTTATAGAGTGGTATTAGAAGGAAGAAAGGAAATCGGGTCCACGCCAGAGGTGGGTTTCTCCCGGTTCGCCCGAACCGGTAGCAAACCGCTGGTGACATCATGATGACATCACAGAGCTGGTTCGGTTGGTGCCGATCCATGGGCACCGCCATCTTTTTTTTGAATTTTTTTTTTGGATTTTTATTTTTTTCCAGGTTTTTTTCTTCTGTGCATGCGCAGAAGCCGAGTTTCTGGCACTGCGCATGCATCGCCATCTTGCTTTCGGCTTTATTTTTTGGGGGGAATTTCTTCAAAAATTTTTGCACTGCGCATGCGCGTACGCGCTTTGCCATGCGGCGCGGGAAGAAGCGAACCGTCAGCGAAGTAAGTTAAAACCCACCCCTGGTCCACGCACTCACCATGCATTTTTCAACGTGCACCTCTCCCACCCGGAGGAGCTCGGTCAAGCGGGGAACAAGCTCCCCCTTCTTGATGGCGCTTAGGTCATTTAAGGAATAAAGGTGAAGGTCTTCGGTCAGGTGGCCCGGCACTGCGTCGAAGGCATCCAGATGTCTGGGGGGGAAATAGCAGCCACGTGTTCAGCAACGGGACAACGATGCCCCTCCTTCTCAAGAACAAACTCCACATTTTTGATTGTCAAAGACTAACCTGACTTACATCCTACAATTTCATTTTTAAGTATTGAGGCTGAAGCTATAGGGTCCATAGGGGCCTCTTGACTTTGCTTGTTTTCTTGCGGACGTTTCATCACCCAACTAGGTAACGTCATCAGGGTTAGAAAGGAGTGGAGTTTGCAGAGAGGAGGAGGAGGACTGTGGGTATTTTGGTACTGTCTGAGCTTGGTTGCTTTCTTGCAGATGTTTCACTGCCCAGCTAGGTAACAAAATCAGTGCTAGAAGGGAGGTGGGGTTTGCTCTTTGTTTATATACAATATAATCCCTCTCCCTTCTAGCACTGATGATGTTACTTAGTTGGGTAATGAAACGTCTGCAAGAAAACCACCAAACTCAGAGAGCACCAAAATATCCAGTCCTCCTCCTCTCCACAAACCCCACTCCTTCCTAACACTGATGGTATTACCTAGTTGGGTAATGAAATGTCTGCAGGAAAACCACCAAGTTTAGAGAGCACCAAGGACCCCTCAGTTCAACCCTGAGCTACAAATATTGTTGAAATGAGAATAAGATCTCATAGAGGCGATGTAGAATCTTTTCTTGGAATTCAGACAGTTAGAAATAAAACCGAGATTAAAAGTCTAATAGAAAATATTTATTTCAGTACAAAAACAATAAATCCTGAATAAACTACATTTTGCTGAGTAACACGACCGTTCAGGTCAACAGCTAAGGCAGAAGAGAATAATTGTGACTTAGGAATGCACACATGCGTACAACTCATATCACGTGTTCTGTCTGTATTGGAATGTACCATAATATTAAATAGGGGTGCATCACCCTGCATAGACATACAACTGACAATATTCACATTGTGACAAATATTCTCTTTTATCAGAAATAAAACTATAGATAGATTGTTTGTGACAGTATCGTCCAGATATAACTGGATCATAAATCTGTATGAGGAGATTAAACTTCCCATTTCCCAACATTCCTGAACGTGGAATCTGCCTTTTCTCAAATCTGCGAGAAAACCACCAAGCCACGCACTCAGTCAATTGTGCCCTCTGTTGTGGCACCAACTCCCTGCTGCTCACAGCTTGCTCTCGCTCTACGATAATGATAGGACTCTCCAAAAAAATGTTTTCTGGAATCCTTACCCTTTAGCCAGGCGACACGTCTTGAACATGTTCTTCATGTGGTACAGCTGGATTCTTAAAAGCTGGAAGAGACCAAGAAGACATGAATTCAGGGTAACAAGAGTTGGAAGGGACCTTGAAGGTCTTGTAGTCCAACCCCCTGCACAAGCCGGAGACCCTATAACGTTATGGACAAATGCCTGTCCAGTCTTTTCTTTAAAAACCCCAATGATGGAGCACAACTTCTGGAGGCAAGTAGTTCCACTGGTTAATTGTCCTCACTGTCAGGAAATTTCTCCTTAATTCTAGATTGCTTCTTGATTAGTTTCCATCCATTGTTTCTTGTCTTGCCTTCTGGAGCTTTGGAAAACAAGCTGACCCCCCTCTTCTTTGGGGCAACCCCTGAGATATTGCTATCATGTCACCCCTAGTCCTTCTTTTCATTAAACTAGACATAAGTATGCAACCTTTAAACTAGACATAAGTCCTGCAACCGTTCTTCATATGTTTTAGCCTCCAGCTCCCGAAGCAACAACTAACACAATAACCCAGGGTGGTTTTACACTTGGTGGTCATTTTAGAAGAATCAGGGAGGGGTCTCCAGGTCAACCTATCCTCCAAAGAACCTGAGGAGAAGAAGCAACGGATGGAAACTAACCAAGGAGAGAAGCAACCTAGAACTAAGGAGGCATTTCCTGACAGTGGGAAAAATTGACCAGTGGAACAGCTTGCCACCAGAAGTTGTGGGTGCTCCATCACTGGAGGTTTTTAAGAAGAGATTGGACAGTCATTTGTCCGGAATGCACTAGGGTCTCTTGCCTGAGTAGAGGGTTGGACTAGAAGATCTCCAAGGTCCCTTCCAACTCTGTTATTCTGTTAACAGTTGCAAGAACAGTGTATGTCTAGTCTAGAGAAAAGAAGGACTAGGAGGGGTGATGTGATAGCATCTTCCAATATTTGAGGGGTTGCCACAAAGAAGAGGTTGTCAACCTATTTTCCAAAGCCCCTGAAGGCAGCATTAAGAAGCAATGGGTGGAAACTAATCAAGGAGAGAAGCAACCTAGAACCAAGGAGAAACTTCCTAACAGTGAGAACAATTAACCAGTGGAACAGCTTGCCACCAGAAGTTGTGGGTGCTCCATCACTGGAGGTTTTTAAGAAAAGATTGGACAGTAATTTGTCCGTAATGGTTTAGGGCAGTGATAGCGAACCTATGGCACGTGTGCCACAAGTGGCACGCGGAGCCATATCGGTGGGCACGTGAGCTCAGGTCTGGCGCGCATGCGCGTGCCGGCCAGCTGGTTTTTGGGCCTCCTGGGCCCACTGGGAGTTGAGAAACAGGCTGTTTCCAGCCTCCAGAGGGGGTGGGGAAGGCCCGTTTTTTCCTCTCTCCAAGCTCCAGAGCCTTTCTAGGAACCTGGGGAGGGCAAAAACGGCCTTCACCACCACCTCCCGGAGGCCCACCGGAGGCCGGAAATGGCCCATTTGGAAGTTGGGAAACGGGCCATTTCTGGCCTCCAGAGGGCCTCTGGGGGAGGAAGCCATTTTCACCCTCCCCAGGCTCCTAGAAAGGCTCTGGAGCCTGAGGAGAGTGAAAAACGGGCGTGCCATTACGTGCTAAGAGCGGGGCGTGTCATGCGCACGGGGGGGCCCATGGAATTATGGGTGTGGGCACGCATGCGCGTAACTCTCCCATGCTCCCCTCCTTTTGGCACGCGAACCAAAAAAGGTTTGCCATCACTGGTTTAGCGTCTCTTGCCTGAGCAGGGGGTTAGACTAGAAGACCTCCGAGGTCCTTTCCGACTCTGTTATGCTCTTATTCTGACCCAAAGCGTGACTCCAAGCCCCCGATGCCTGCTTACCCTGACTTGGTTGAGAGGCTTGACCTTACGGTAGAGGGCAGAGTTAACGTCCTGCATGTTGAAGAGGGGATCGTTCCAGATTTTGTTCAGCAGATCCTTGGAGAAATTGCTGACGTAGTATTTGCCGAAGTCCCACCTGCGAAGGATGCGGCTGGGGATGACCATCTGGGCATTCTCGTGGCAGCACTGGCAGAAGTATTTGCCCAGGTACTCGCAATAGCGCATCCGCTTGATGTAATCTGACGGCCCGTCCGACGAAGGAAGAGAGAAAAGGAATTTAAGAGAGCAGCCATCTGCAGATGGAGCGCGGGGGGAGGGAACTCCATTTTTGCTGGCAGGGGGCTGCAGGAGGCTGTCGCGGCTGAAAATGGGTCCGGGGGGGGGGAGAACGCGCTCAGTTTTTGCCGGCAGGGGGCTAGCAAAACAAACTAAAAACAAAACAAAAGGAGAAATGTTTCCCCTTTTGCATTTGAGCATGCAGGAAGGAACAGGAAAGGAGAAAGGCAAAGAGGTAAAGTCAAAGAAAAAGAAGGAAAGATGGGGAAAGAGCAAGGAAGGAAAAAGAAGGGAAGAGGGGAAGGAAGAAGAAAGGAGAATGAAGAAGGAAGGAAAAAGAAGGAAGGAAGGAAGGAAGGAAGGAAGGAAGGAAGGAAGGAAGGAAGGAAGGAAGGAAGATTATGATAGTGAGGGGGCCTTAGCACTTGGCCACCACAGGTGTCCCCGACACGACTGATGTTGAGCTTGCCACGCCCCCGGCCACGTCTGCCCCCTCCCCCCTGAGGTCAAACACAACCCTGATGCAGCCCTCAATTAAATCGAGTTTGAGGCCCCTGGTCGAGGCCAACGTTGGGCCTTCAGAACTCATCCTAGTCAAGGACTCACCAAAATCTGTCCTGATCCCACAGCCAGCACAGCGGTAGTTCTGCTTGGCCACGGCTGCCTTCCTCCTGAAGAAACAGACACGCAGGACGTTAAAAGAGAAAAAAAAAGCTCACGTCCCCAACTCACTTCTCAGCCTGGCAGAGGTGAAGGTCTCCATCAATGGACGTGGTTAGCGGGATGGAGCACGGTTTGAGGCATCAGCTCAGAGAGGAAATAGCTGCGAGCAAACTAAATCCGCCCCCCGCCCCCCCTTGAGTGCTGTTGACCCTTAAGTAACTCTTCGTAGGTGCTGACTGTTAGTTGAGAAGCATAGGCTTTTAGCAATAAATCAATTTAATTAAAACTTTCCATGTGGACGTAGTGGGAGGGAGAGGGAGGGAGGGAGGGAGGGAGGGAGAGGGAGAATCAGAGAAAGGAGATGTGTAGGAAAAGAACTGGCAAAACCTGAGGGTGAAGTCAAGAGAGGAATCAGCCTAGAATCCATATGTAGCCACAAACAGACTCAGTCAACTTCCCTGAGGGTGGAGTCAAGACAGGAATCGGCCTAGAATCCATATGTAGCCACAAACAGACTCAGTCAACTTCCCTGAGGGTGGAGTCAAGAGAGGAATCAGCCTAGAATCCATATGTAGCCACAAACAGACTCAGTCAACTTCCCCAAGGGCGGAGTTAAGAGAGGAATCGGCCTAGAATCCATATGTAGCCACAAACAGACTCAGTCAACTTCCCTGAGGGTGGAGTCAAGACAGGAATCGGCCTAGAATCCATATGTAGCCACAAACAGACTCAGTCAACTTCCCTGAGGGTGGAGTCAAGAGAGGAATCAGCCTAGAATCCATATGTAGCCACAAACAGACTCAGTCAACTTCCCCAAGGGCGGAGTTAAGAGAGGAATCGGCCTAGAA